>WOUH02000012.1:5761513-5782763 GCA_009936405.2 Stevia rebaudiana
TTGATAAAATAATCGAGTTATGATTAGGTACCGGCGGGTTTTCAGATGGTCAACGGTCGAAAAGTTGTCGGTCAACTACCGGAAAACGGCCAGTTGTCACACGAGCAGTGGTTATTTTAACCCCAACTGGACTCTCACACCGCAATCGCGTTTCGCCGATCCTGGATTTTGTAGGGAGTTTCTTAGTTTTGCTATTCCGGATGCCGAGCGTGATCATCAAAAGGGGCTAAACTATGAGGATAAATCGGATTTGCTTGCTGTTAACTTGGCTTATGTTTTTGCGGTGCTCCCTAGCGTGATGCGGGAGTGCGATATGCAGTATGAAGAGTTGTCGAAGGTCCGGGCTCGGGAGCAAGCTGACTGTGAAGAGATAGTGAGGTTGAAGCGTCAGAATGCAGATTTAGAGCGAGTGAATGCTTCTTTGGTGAATCAAATTTCGGTGAAGGATACCGCTCATGTCTCTGCTCGAAAAGAATTCGAAGAAGCTTGTAGTAAGACTAATCTGTTGTTGGAGTCTCATGCTCAAGTTATTAATGATCTTAAACATAAGTTAGCGAGCACGGAGGAGAAGGGTGATTATTTGGTTGATCAGCTGAAGGAGGTGGAATCTGCCCGTGGGGTGTTGGAGGGTGATTTGCCTGAGTTGCGTTCGGCGCTGGTATGTATATTTCTATGTTAGATTTTTTGATGGTAGCTGGTTTTTATGTCTTTCTTTGTTTTATGTAGGGGCGTTTGGAGAATGAGAAGGTGATTCTGCAGGATAAGGTGGGAGATCTTGAGAGTAGGTTATTGGCGGCACTATCGGATCGTCATTGGCTTATGGTTGAAGGTGTTCCTCGTGCTGTTGAAGCGGCCCGTGGATCTAATCTTTTTAATGATGCCATTGCTCGGATGGTAGCGGCTTCAAAGGCTGTTGGGCGTGTTGAGGGTTTGATTGCAGGTTTTAATTTGAAAGAGACTGAATCTGTGCAAACGTCGACGCTGTTTGAAGCTGATGCTGATGTGAAGTATGATGAGGCTACTGATGTTTAAGCCTCCCTTTCATTGATGAGTTGATAGCATGTGGTCAGAATGACGACTTGGAGTCTTTTAAGGCTATTCTTGTGGCTGCGGAGACGGAGGCAGGTGGTGGTAGGTGGTGGTGATGGTGAAGAGGAGGTTCAAGGTGATCCGGGCGGTAGTTAGGTGTTGGATTTTGTTTTGTGATTTGAACTTGTATTCTTCCTTGTTTCTACTTTTGTAATGATATTTGGGTATGTGTATGATAACTCCTTTCGATATTTTGCTATGTATGTTGTTTTTCTTCTATTGCTAACCTGGTTTTTCTTGTCTTGATGTTTTGTTTCTTTTTCTTTTCTCGAATTGAGGCGCTGTCTTGTAGCTGTAGGTGTTGTTTTTGTGTAATCTTGTATATGAGCTATGGATGATGTAAGAGTCAGGACCGTTCCGGCACAAGTGCCGGAGACCTGAAACCTTGTTCTTGACCGCTTGGGTCAAGTTTTATTTATTTTTTAGCTAACAGCTCGGGTTAACTTTTTTATGAATGATGCAAGGTCAGGACCATTCCGGCACAGTACCGGAGGCCTGAAACCTTGTTCTTGACAGCTTGGGTCAAGTTTTATTTATTTTTTAGTTAACAGATCGAGTTAACTTTTTTATGAATGATGCAAGGGTCAGGACCATTACGGAACAAGTGCTGGAGGCTTGAAACCTTGTTCTTGACAGTGTGGGTCAAGTTTTATTTATTTTTTAGTTAACAGTTCGGGTTAACTTTTTTATCAATGATGCAAGTGTCAGGACCATTCCGGCACAAGTGTCGGAAGCCTGAAACCTTGTTCTTGACAGCTTGAGTCAAGTTTTATTTATTTTTTAGTTAACAGCTCATGTTAACTTTTTTATGAAGGATGCAAGGGTCAGGGCCATTCCGGCACAAATGCCGGAGGCTGAAGACTTGTTCTTGACAGCTTGGGTCAAGTTTTATTTATTTTTTAATTAACAGCTCGGGTTAACTTTTTTATGAATGATGTAAGGGTCAGGACCATTCCGACACAAGTGTCGGAGGCCTGAAACCTTGTTCTTGACATCTTGGGTCAAGTTTTATTTATTGTTTAGTTAACAACTCGGGTTAACTTTTTTATGAATGATGCAAGGGTTAGGACCATTCCGGCACAAGTGTCGGAGTCCTGAATCCTTGTTCTTGACAGCTTGGGTCAAGTTTTATTTATTTTTTAGTTAACAGCTCGGGTTAACTTTTTTATGAATGATGCAAGGGTCAGGAACATTCCGGCACAAGTGCCGGAGGCCTGAACCCTTGTTTTTGACACGCGGGATTTCGAAACTCTTGTGTTTTATTTATCCTTTTTTGCGACTGTTACATATAACAAGGCCATAACTAGGCAGAATTCCAGGTTCATGGTATTTTAATTCCGTTTAGGTGTACCAATTTGTAAGCCCTTTCATTCATTTATAAAAGGTTCAACTAGCAAATGCGTACTCTTTTTAAGTTGTTACATATCATATAAAGTTTATTGTTCTAGTCTTTTAACATTTCTTTTGCAAGTTATTGATACCAATATTGACTAAAATATCTCGGGTTCGTATAAACTTTTCATTTTCTGTCGATCAACTTACTAACAATACCCGTTTACCTTTGTACGCATCAATATCCGGCTTCAATTCGAATTTTTTGTCAATCTAAAATCCGCCATTGTTTCAATTGACAAGATCTCTATATACATATAAGTTATTTCACGAAAGAAGCTTGAATTAGATTGCATTCAGATGATCAACGGGAGTCGAATTCACGTTCGTGTTTGTAGAAAATGCTCGCGGTTGAGCTCCTGCAAAAATTAGCATTAATTCGTCCACAAACGCCTCCGTATCTTCGCTATGTCAAGGTTATATTCTGATTTTCTGTTCTAATTTTATTAATTAATGCTTCCATTTTGTTAGGGTTATATAATATTGCAACAAATTGGTGTTCTTTCTAGTTATGGAAACATTATAACGACTTCTGCTTGGTAAATCGATTGAAATTCATATTAGATTATTAGGGTTTTCACGTTAGAGATTCACCAACATCATTCATGTTAATAAATTTCGTAGTGCCTATCTTTAATTAAGAAATCAAGCTAGGGTTTAAGTTTATGCATTTTTGTTATGCATATTTTGTTCAAATCATCTTGTTTTGTGAATTAAATCATCTTGATCTGTGAATTTGTTTGTGTATTTAGCTAGGGTTTCAGTTTATGCATCTTTAATTAATTTTGGATCAATAAAATGAGATTTGTAGAATCATGTATAGGAGTTGCTCTATCCTTTTATAACAAAATGTTTGTTAAAGTTTCTCACATTACCTAATACAGCTCAAATACTCCTTATGAACATTTAATCCTGTAAATCTGATCTTTTTATGATAACTAATACAGGCTTCTGGTGGTCAGAAATATTAAAAGAATTGTGCAATCAATTCGAACAAACAATCGTAGAATTCAATCAGAAGACAAGAAACATGGGTCAGATGATAGAATCAGTCTATATTCCTCCCATAGGAATTATTCTGTTATTTCAACCAATAATAGAATGACACATCATGCTCAAATCGCTTGGAAAACAATTTCCCATATTTCATCTCAAAATGGGAAATCTTTTGCTTCTATAAGTAGAATTTCTCAAGCATTTAGTTTGGCAATAACCCGCTCTTGTGCGATTATTCCCGGTATATATGCGTTTGTGTGCGGGAATACGGCTTTTGCAGAATCAGGAAAAAATCTTGAATATTTTCAGCCAAGAAACAGTCTTTATATGCACGCAGAAGATGGACACGCGTTCTTGATTTCATCAATCATTTCAATATTTGAATGTTTAATATTATTAACCAGAGCAATCTATTTAGCGATTTTGTTCTCACCAACTATAGCAACAGCCCCATTTGCTGAATATTTTGGTAACTCATCAAGAAAAAACTGGCTACAACTTGTACGGCGTACATTAGAAATAGCGGGCCCCGCTTTTATAAAATGGGGTCAATGGGCCGCAACAAGGCCCGATCTTTTTCCTCGAGACTTATGCACCGAACTTTCAAAACTTCACACAAAAGCCCCCGAACATAGCTTTTCTTACACGAAAAAGACGGTTGAAAAGGCTTTTGGTCGCAAAATTTCTGAAATTTTTGATGATTTCGAGGAGGTTCCGGTAGCTTCCGGAAGTATTGCTCAAATTCATCGTGCTGTTTTGAGACATAAATATCGCGGTAAGCAAATTAAACCTTTGGTAGTTGCGGTGAAAGTTAGACATCCAGGAGTAGGCGAATCGATCAAAAGAGATTTTGAGATTATTAATGTAGTAGCAAAGATTTCAAAATTCATTCCCACTTTAAAATGGTTGAGGTTAGATGAAAGTGTACAACAATTTGCGGTTTTTATGATGTCTCAAGTGGATCTTGCTCGTGAAGCTGCTCATTTGAGTCGATTTATTTACAATTTTAGAAGATGGAGAGATGTTTCGTTTCCAAAACCGGTATATCCGCTTGTACATCCTGCAGTTTTGGTTGAGACTTTTGAGCAAGGTGAAAGTGTTGCATATTATGTTGATGAACTTGAAGGAAACGAACGACTTAAGAGTTCTCTTGCTCATATTGGAACTCATGCGCTTTTAAAGATGCTTTTGGTAATATTTGTTTTAGTTTTAAATGCTTTTAATTGTTATCAACCCATTTGGGTTGCCATTATTAATTGTTTTTTAAATTATATAATTGTACAAAAAAAAAGTGTTTCAAAGTTAATCATTCATAAATATTAAACATGTCTGTTTTCGCCTGAATTACATACTAAATTTATTTAAATTTTATAAAATTTGTGTTGTTTCAGGTTGATAATTTCATTCATGCCGACATGCATCCCGGAAACATCCTCGTACGAAACAAATCTTCACGTAAAGGAATCTTCAAATCAAAGCCACATGTTATATTTCTTGATGTAGGCATGACAGCTGAACTTTCAAAACATGACAGAATTAATTTAATAGAATTATTCAAAGCTGTTGCTCGTAGAGACGGTGCAACTGTTGCAAAATCCACATTACGACTATCAAAGCAACAAAACTGTCCCAATCCTCGAGCCTTTATAAAAGTAATATAACTTAAACATATTTTTGTTTTAAATGATATTAATTATCATTTAATTTGGAGATTTTTGTGTTAACAGGAAGTGACAGAATCGTTTGATTTTTGGGCTACACCAGAAGGCGATCTTGTACACCCTGCTGATGCAATGCATCAATTGCTTGAACAAGTGAGGCGTCATCGGGTCAATGTGGATGGAAATGTATGCACCGTTATGGTTACCACTTTAGTTCTTGAGGTATGAAATTAATTTTTCTAATCTAAGCAAATTTTTAAAATTCAAAAAAAAGGTATGAAATGTGATGAAAGTTTGGCATTTTTACTAATGAATTGGTTGATTTGGGTTAATTTGAGTTGTAGTTAAGTCTAACGGGTCAAATGAGAAAGTTGAATAACATGGTGAAAATTGAAACGGGTCAAATGGGTTATAATTTGGAAAGATTGATATTAATCTGATGTTAAAATTACTGCAGGGATGGCAAAGGAAACTGGATCCAGATTATGATGTTATGCATACGCTACAAACGTTGTTACTCAAAGAAGATTGGGCAAAATCATTAACCTACACAATTGAAGGACTGATGGCTCCATAAAAACAAAACATTAAAAGATTTTGTAAAACCACGAGAGTGTTTATAGTTCCAAAAATGTTTTCATTTCTTTAATCTTTGCTGCAATTGTCTGTTGATCAAACAATTTTTGAAGCGGAAATTTTGTCAATCAACCTTTAAGTTAATGAAAGTACAATCAGCATTAAACATGTCATGTAAACGGTATCTTTTGTTTGTTTGTGTTGTTGTAGAAAGTAGCCAACTGTTTATTACAAGTTGTGTAACGGGTCAAAACATGTACAAGTTAATATGTGAGGTTCCAAAAGCTATTTGTTCATTTTTCAATTCAACATGATTATTATGAAGATAAAAAATTTATATGCATTAAAGGTAAACACTTTAACCACTTTGTATTGATTTTAACTCTTTTCCTATAGTATTAAAAGTTCAGATTGTTTTAAGCTTTATAGCTACAGTTGAGCTGGTAAATTATTGTTAACTAATTAATAAATATTATTTTAATACTTGTAGGCTCATTCTTTACATACGATACTACAATTTTTTTTAATCGACAAGCTTGAATTTAAGGCTCAATTCAATTGAAGATGGAATAAACCACATAAACTTTGTTTAATGGTCACAAAATCATTTAAACAAATGCAATTGAGATCTAAAATCATCTTTACGCGACACATAACACTAAAATAAACACTAACAAAGAACTAGGTTGCCTAAAAAAATGGTAGAAGAATATTACATCTAAAGATTCCAAATCAGAACTGTACAATAACGAATAAAAATGGAGTCTGGTGAAGCAGTTGGTTAGCTTTTCTTCAAGTGTTGTATCATGTGATTATAACCCTGGCACATCTTTGGTTGTGATCAAAGTTGCAAATGAGCATGCCAGATAAGCAAGAACATGAAAACTTAATACCTGCAATAACCAATCCATGAAATACAAGATGAAAACGTGTTCACGAAAAGATGTCAACATAATAGATTACTCTAGAATTAAATTTCAAGAGGAATAATTAGGTAAATTTATTTATCTCTAAGATACTACTTCTGTTGTAGGTAGTAAGATTTTGACTTTTTTGGATAAATAGATAATCAAAAAAGATTTTTATTCAAATCAAAATAATTAGATGACCAGTTGTAGAGTGAAAATCCAAACACCCGTCGGTATTTGGTACACCGACATTAAATGCATATGTACTTTTAGCAATATCTTGGAATTGGTCAAAGTCAAATGCAAAACTGAAAAGAATATATGATTGTAGTATATTATAGTCTGACTTTCAAAGTCAAAGAACAAAAAGACTACCTTTTGGCTATTTTTTAATATTTACAAGCTATCATTTGCTGATCACCGACTTCATCTTCATCCTGATGCAAATTCCTCAAACATCTACAACAGCAAACTAATTCAGATAACATGTCAAAAAAAGAGCAAATTTACAGGCGAAATAATATCATAATGGATGTAATAAAACTTCATGCTTCTTTAACTCAACTAATTAATGTCACCAGTTCACAGAACATTGCAACTCTTATGAAACATGAAAATTATTGCAACTTATTGGAACAGAGTAGAAAAGTGGATATCTATTATGATAAAAGAGTGGGTAATCATATTGAAAATTTATATAAAAGGAGAAAGTGATTGTTTTATAAACAGGACATCATCTGTGGTCCTAAACTACAAAATCATTCTAGATGTTAAAAATAAAAAATAAAAGATTTTCTACATAAAACATAGAGCATTAAATGCCACATTTATTTGTTCTGGATACCATGTTTGTATCATCAGCAGAAAATGATTTAATTTTAAACTGGATCACAAGCATTGAATATCATCACCCAGTTTTAATATCTGTAGATTTTGGATTGTTGATTTTTAAAAAGAACTATAAAATAATTCCTTAAAGAGCTCACAATTAACCTGTTTCACATGGTGAAATTTGATCATAATCCAGGTAAAGTTCCTCAACTCTTGTGATCTACTCAACTTTGTCATCACTGCTTCTGAAATTAAAATAAAACAAACCAATAATGAGACAGGAAAAACTAGCTAAACCTTGATTTAGAAAAAACAAATTAATAATTAATAAACAGGAATATAATAGTATCAGAGGGCACTACAGTTAGTGTTTTGGTTTTTAACATCATTGCAAGAGGTGTCATAATAGGCAGGTTTCATTATGGGTCAAAATGGGTAAAATTTATAATGAATGTCTGGTCAGCCTGCCAAGTTTAGTCCCTCTTTTTTAATACATTAAAATATAATTTTTAATTAATAAACTGATTTATAAATTATTGGTGAGTTTCGATGAGTTCCAATTTTTTAATCCATCTTTTGACAAATTTTACTAGTAAGCAAAAGGAGTAATTTAATAAATATGTTTTACCAATTTCATTTTTAGTTAAATCAATTTTCTTACTGAACATATTTAGAAGGTTGTAATTTGTAAGCATTTGGATGCACTTTTAATTGACTTTCAACCCGATTAAATTTTAGTTAAACTTTTTTAAAAACTATACCCATTTCACATGTTGGAAATAAAATATAATCCAAGCAGATCCGGTTTGACACATGTAATTTCCCCTTAGGAAAATAGGTCAAAATTGTCACATTCAATCTATATACATGAAAAAAGATGGTATAATAGACTTTTTCTCAATTAACATACAACCACAATATCATCAGCCACCAGAACCACCAAAATCAGTGTTTATTACAACCACAATACACACACACACACACATATATATATATAGGGGAAAATAATTAAGAAACCCACTTAAGATGTAAAAACCTTAGAAAACACAAGCTAAACAAATTTTTTTTAAAGGCTCACTTTTAAGAAAAAGCGCCAAGTATTTATTTATTTTTAAATATGTAAAAAACAACAAAAAAATTCCTTTGAGAGAAATATTACATATTTAGCATGGTAAAAACATGGTATGTTACATATGTAACTTTCGTCTTTTTTTTGTACAAATTATTTTTTTTTTTAAATCTACTTGGAGCTTTTTTAATGTAGAATTTATCTAAAAAATAAAAAAAAACAAATAAAAAATTGGGTTTCTAGGGTTTTCACATCTTAAGTGGGATTTCAAATAATCCACCCCCTATATATATAATTATATATATATAACCCTCTTACTCTGCTTGTGGAAGCTTCTGACTTTCTTCAACCCCATGTGGAACTTGATGAATTTCTTCAACTCCATGTGGAACTTTTTGAATTTCTTCTACTGCAGCATTGACACTATGTAAAATCATTTTCTTAACCTGAAAACAATTCACAAATCCATAAAGCACGAATAAATAAATAACTTTAAAGTATATCGTTAGAATATTTACATCTAGCATTTTTCCTTTTGCTTTGTGATTAACAGGAAGTTGACGGATTTCATCACTCAACTTGGCACATATGGATGCACTTTCAGGCGATACGGATTCAAAGACCACATTAACACATGACTGCAATTAATAAAATAAATAAATAAATAAAAGACAGCATTTATAAAGTTCAACAATTTGGTTACAATTACAATCAAAAAGGAAAAAAGATTTTACCTTGATTTTCTTAACTTGATAGGGACATCCAGCTGGAATAATAACAGCTTCACCAATATGTTGCTCAAATGTCCATGGTTCCACATCTGGTTAATAATATTAATTAGAAAAAAATGCTTAAAATAGAATTTTTATAAAACTTTTAGAAGCTATTTTGTAATAAGGTGTGAGGATAATACTTACCAAATTCTTCTTTAAGATACTTCTTATGAAAAGCATCCAAATAAAAGCTCTCATCAAGGATCGGATGAATAACCTATGGTAAAAAGTTAATTAATCACTTTGATTGTCTGACCAAAGAGGGTGTTTGGATGTTATTATGTAATTTTAAATTACTAAAATCAAATCATTAGTTTCAGTTGTAACAAAAATGGTTTTCGAAGTACCGTTTGCATGCGCTTTTGCTGTTTAAAATTGTGATAATTAGATACTCGGTTTTGTATTTTAAAAATTTTGCATATTAAAGAAATGAATATTTTAAGTGGCCAAAACACTTTATAGTAAAAATAGATATGTCTTGTAAAATGGGTGTTAAAGTCTTTCAAAAAAATTTATAAGCACTCAAATTAAGAATTCATATGTAACAAAATGTCCTAAATATGCGCAATTTTAAGAACATAATTATCTCAGTAACTAAATACAATTTTAAGGTTTCAAGTCATAATCACTTTGAAAACAAACATCCAAAAACCAAAACCGCTTAAATTGTGTTTTATGTTATCTTTATTAATTATAATGGTACCTTTTTGGAAGAGCAGAATGATGAATGAAGCTCATTTGAATACTTTCTAAGAAACTCAACTAACTTTTCCACATCATCTCTGCGAAAAACATCCCATCGGGCCCCACAAGTATCAACAACTTTCCTTTCATTACCACCTGAACTTCCATACTCATCATCGCATGAATCTTCATAATCTGAATCACAATTGCTCGAATCATCATCAGAAAACACACACGGATCACCATCATTATGTGTTTGAGTCAATTCTCCATTTGTGTTATCCTCTAATTCTGATTGTTGAGTTATTTCACTGCTAAATGATGATTTCCCACATGCTTCATCAATTTTGTTTTTATTTATATTTTTCCTTAAAGATTCGTTATGATCTTGTGAACTATACTTGTTCAACAATGTCTTTACTTTATTCAGCTTCTTTTCAGAAACCGGAAGTTCTGTAGCGTGCACAAGAACATTAACCTGAATAAAAAAGTTAAAATAGAAAAAAAAAAAATATTATTATATACAAATACAATCAATTGTGTTTAGATTTGTGTTTATAAGTAATTATCAAGATGCACTAGTCGGGCAGTGAATATAATCCGTTGGGATTTTTATGTGTAACCTTTTGGACTTAAAAATATACACCTTTTTTTTACCGATTTTGACCAATTTTAGAACAACCTTCTACAAATTCTGACGAATTTTGACCAAATTTGACTGTCTTGACCAATTTTTAATCAAAACGGTGGACCACGGAATACCGATTAATCGCGATTTTTAAACACTGCTAATACAGTCTTTAAACATGAATAAAAAAAAGTTGCAAAAATTATCTTAAAGCATTTAGAAACATACCATATCATACGCATGATAACATAACTTGGTTAAAAAGTCATTCGCAATAAGATCTTCGGGTCTACCATATGAGAGAGAAACAAAAGGACCCAAGTCAACATTTTGACTTTCGGGTGGCATGTTAGCCGCCAAATTTAAAACACCCGTTAACGGATTAATATACTCTTGAAGTGGCAGAGAATGCATCACACCATCATAATGACATGGAAAATGTTCTTGGAAGATTCTAGAAGATAACCAAACTTTAAACTTCAACTTCTCATTCCACACATTCGCGTGCGTTTTCCCGCCCATAAAAATCTGTTGTCTACCGGTTTCCACCTCACACCAATCCAAGCAATTTTTCAATTTCAAATCCTTATCGTTTCTTGATTTCACACTTTTATCAAGATACATGAAGAACATAAAAATCGGATCCCAATTCAACTCTACATCACTCTTGATCACATCCCGAATAATCAAAGGTTGACCTTTGACCCAATGTTTTGTAAAATGTTCAAGATTTTTGTCACCAAGATCTTGCTTTATTGAGAAATACAAACTCTTGTTAATCAAGATTTCTGTTTCACCCTCGATTTTGTCATTTTCATCACACAATGCGCAATATGAAGAATCAAAGTCGGAAAAATTCTTAAACTTGTGACTGCAAATTACTTCATTTGCTTTTTTTTCAAGATCTTTGGTCCAATTGAAAGGCAGATGACAAATTAAACCAAGAACACCGTCCCCACAACCGCCTAAATTTTTTGGTGGACATTCTATACTTCCATCTTCCCTAATTTTCCAATTCCATAATATATTGCATAAAGTTTTACGCCTATTAGTTGTTGTATGTTTAAGATCTCTAAGTCCCCCGTGTAATTGTCCCTTGCGAAATTCTTGACAGCATGGTAAACATAGAATATAAGAGCAATTTCCACAGTTTCTGTAAACATCCACAATGCTAGCTTTGCAAAAACCACTGCAATAAATAAAATGATAAAGGGTAAATGGGTAAAATGACAACTTCACGAGAAAAAAAAAAAGCGCATCAAACGCTTCAATTGGTTAAAGAAGATCGTTTAACAAAAAAAACTAGACGAGCATGACATAATTTAATCACTTTATCTGATCATTTTTATATGATAGTAATTTATGAAATTGAAAACAGAGACAAAAGTTATCAACGGGTCAACATGACACAACCTGTTCTAAATTTTCCCGCAATAACAGAAACCCATTTTAAACCATTACATGACTAATGTTTTTTAGCAATTAAAAATGGTATAAGAGGTAATTTGGTATATAAATTTATAAAAAATAATGTAATTTAGCAACATACCAGCACCGCTGCTTTGGGGAGCCGATAGCCTCTTGAATTTGTAGCTCACTATGATCTATTCCTAAAGTTTCAAATAATAATAATAATGTCTTTCATTTTTAATCATTTTAGAAAACTAGCATAAAAATATATAAAAAAAAAGAATCAGCTACCTTTAATTTTAGCTTCAATATCCATCTCACTGTGTTTTTCTTGATTTATTTGTTCAATCAATGGAAGGAGCAAATGAATCATGTATAGAAGTTGCTGATTTTTGTCAAACTTTCCATCAACAGTATAACCAACAAGATCCTGAAACAGAACAAATACAGTGATTATTAATATGCAAAACACAATGCTGATGTGTCATAACTGGGTCTCATTAAAACCTTGGTTTTGACTTCTTTAGTCTTTACACGTTCACAAGCTTTACAATTGCAAGTTCCACTGCAAACAGGACATTGTTTCTTCACTTCCTTCTTACTATGAGACCTAATTTCATTCAAATAACCAAATTTAATTTCCAAAAGATTTAGATTTTATATTTAAATTTGATTGACTGGCTTATATAGTATTCTCATGGTTAAATATGATTTAAATTTAAATGTTTGTTATATTGACTTAACAAACAAAGAATGAATTAATATATATTGTTATACTAAAATCCAGAATTATGATATTTTATTTGACAGAATGCATGATAGTATATATGTAAACAGTGAATTAAAAACAATAAGAAACAAAAAATAAAATAAAAACCTGGCACGGATACAATCTTCACAAAACAAGTGTTTTTTGCAATTCAAACATTTGACAAGAACGCGATAGCTACACATCCGACACCAATGGCATTTCTTTGTTGCAGCTTTTACAGCAGCTTTTATATTTGGTAAAACCTACACAAACCAGCAAAATAATATAAAAGGATCAAATAACAAATTAAGTTACAAAAAAAGCTTAACAAAGTGAAAAACTAAAAACAAACAACATTGCAGCTAACTGAGCATTAAACATCCAGTGAAACATATCAAATGCATGAAAATCAGATTATAACTTATGAAATGGAATAAAAGAATTACAAATATAACATTAACAACATCCTGCATTTTACCAATTGTTGATTATAATAATTAATATGGAGTTGATTATCAGATTATGAAAAATAACCTGCATTGTGGCTACTGGGATCCGATCAATGTTTTTTGATCTGAAAAACCTTGTAGGAACTGAACTGGAAGCTGGAACCCCAACTTTAACATTATTAACTGTTGCAGGTGCTGTTGATGGTGCAGATTGTGAAATTTCTAATCTTCCATACTTCAATTCTTTAACTATATCTTCTTTCTGCGGTTGCTTCCCTTTTTTCTTCTCAATTTGCCGATTTAAATACCCTCTGATCAAATCAAGCTGCAAATCCCCCTTTTTCAAATTCATTTTCTTCAAAGCATCATCAAGATCCTCAGAAATGTCCACCGATGATTTCAATTTAGCCTCCTTTAGGTTTCTTTTACGTCGTTTTCGATGCAAATTTGAACAATCCTCACTTGGGTTTTTACCCCTTTTTCTAGGTAAATTTGAAGAACTTGTATTCTCATTAGCCCTAATTTCACTTTTGCCAGTACGGTGTTCTCGTTTTCTTCGGGTTTTTTGTCGCTCGAGTTTTAAATTCTCCGGCACCGGTTCCTTGTTTTGCCGGAGACGTCCTTGAAGAAAATGTGCTTCGCAAAGAGTCCGACCCTCGACCGCCGGCCGCCGGCACCGCCATTGCCTGCCGTCGTTCCTTTTACACCTCAGGTCGTCTGGTAAATCGCCACCGTCTTCTGCCATTTTTGCACTCTCTAATCTGGAATTTGGTAAAATTGGGAGAAATCACAACTTTTTCAAGAAAATAGGAGAAAGATTAACAGTTGTATCAAGAATTTGCTGGGGGGTTTTAGGGTTTTTGGTTAAAGGGGGGAAAGAAAGTCAGAAGGGTACACAGCAAAGAAAGAGATTTCGATGGTGCATGGTGATCAGAAGGGTATTATTGAGTCACTGATTTCGGGTTTTTTTTTTTTTATCAAACATATTGATTTAACTCATAACTATTTTGAACTCAAAATATTGAAAGAAGGAAAAGCTTGGAAGATTAGTAAACTACGGGTCATGGTGAAAAGAATAGGAAACTTAGATTCCTTTACTTTTCATCACGCAAAAATATCAGAATTGTTATAGTACTCGGTAGAAATCCGAATTGTGTAATCCGTAGAACTATACATACCAAGTTCACTTGAAGGGGTGCTACCCCTTTGTTGTTTTGCCGTTACATTCTTTACGGTGTCTAAAAAACTAATCATCGGATCTCGTGCTATAACCGAACCAGATGAGCTACTCGCACCCGATGGCGTTGGTATGTTGGATCCATATTTGTTTAAATAATAATCAAACACACTTTGCAAAAAAAAATTAAAATCATTTTTTACTACGGTGTTAAAATTAGGGTCATCCTTGTATATACCTAAGTTGTCAAAAATCACTTTTATCCTACATTCCACCTCTGTAAAATTTAACATCGGGTTTAAAGCGACGGCACATGTAAAAACCGTTGGCAATTCTTTGAAATATTTTATAAATATAGCTTCCATTGGTTGAATCATGTTGTAAAACATTTAATTTTTCATTTCAAAAGCTTTAAGATTTTCTGCCATTAAAAATAATTCTGAAACCACGTGGAGACATACGGGATAATAGGTCTCTGATAGTTTCGTAGTAGAGGTTTAAAAACTTGAAGAAAATCGTATAGGTCTTGGATATTAGTCCAACACAAATCCGGATTTTCATCGGCTAACTCACTCTCATAAAGACTACCATAAAACATTTTTAACGTATCGATTTGTTTTAAAGCATTTTCAAACATTGTGCAAGTTGAATTCCAAGTAGTCGGTACATTCCAATTGGGTACCAAACTTTTCCGACACGCATCTTTACATAATTGTCTATATTCCGCATGTCTTCTTTTATTTTATTTTTTTAAAACATCATGCAACATTTGTCTAAAACTGTTGATTAAGATTTGAAGGTTTTCCAAGTTAATGATGTCTTACACAACTAAGTTAATAATATGTGCAACACATCGAGAGTGATAAAAATACGCCATTGCAAATCGACATGTATTTTAATTTTTCAACCGCGACGGTATTGTTAGACGCGTTATCAAATGCCATTGAAAATATTTTATTTTCTATTTTATAAAAATTGATTACATAATCTAAAACTTGAAATAAATTTCCACTCGTATGTGGATACTCGAATAGTTCAAACGCAATTGTACGTTTCAACATTTGCCACAATTTTGGTTCAACCCAATGAGCAGTGACACAAAGGTACGACTCGGGTAAACTGTGGGGAGCCGACCATAAATCACTAGTTAAAGTCACACCCGTATTTAAAGTTTAAACAATATGAAACTAAATCTTTTTGTGCTTTATTCCACATTTTTAGGCAATAACGTCTAAGAGTATGACGACCTACATGGTTATAGCGAGGTTGAAGCGTGTCTCGAATCATAGCAGTCAATTGTGGGTTGTCGAAGTAGTTAAACGAAAAAGCTTGTTGAATCACGAACTTATCCATTTGATCACGAACATGTTTAACGTTGTAATTAAAAAAACCACCGTGAACATCCATTTCCGATTGACCTCCAAAGCACGACAATACATGTCGATGTGTTTCTTCAAACTAGAAATTGATTGTTTCGCTAAAAGAGCGCCACAAAAGTTGCACTGAGCCTTCTCTTGTTTGTTAGTCAACAAAACTAAATCCCAATTACACCAAATTTCGGGATTTCAAGTGTGCTCAAGAATTCTCTCAATGGTTGCCTCCTCATTGTTACCCCCAACGGAAGAATGTGATGCCATATTGTAAAAAAGAAAGTGTAGAAGAAGAAGTGAATGTAAAACTAGTGTAAAACGAGCGTAAAATGAGTGTTTTTTGCGTTATTGACGGTTCAGGTTTGCGTTTTGAGTTGTGTGGTCAACCCATTTCATCCAAAACTTATTTATACTAGTTAAGGGGGGAGGGGGGGGGGGGGGGAATTGGGGAAAAAAAAACTCAAAAAAAAGCCTCAAAAATTGATCCCAACGGTCAAAAATGGCTATATTGAGCTGAACCGGTCAAACCGGTTTGAAACCGGGTTTTTTTAATTGGTTTGGAACCGGTTTTTTGAGAACCTGTTTGGAACCGGTTAGGAATCGCTTGTAACGGATATATGTGGAACCGGTTACGAACCGACGGTTTAGAAGGAACCAGGACCGGTTCTTGGGCCAGCTGGTTTGAAACCGAAACCTTTTCGGTTCGGTTTTAGGAGGAACCGGTCCTCAAACCGGTATTTTTAGCAAGTCTACCCTTTGTTAGACCCGCTTCTTTTTATGTTGTTTTGTTATTTATTATGTGTGGGCCAAATGAGGCTTTTGGGCTATTTTCTTTTACCGTTTGGGCCGCAACGTTTTGATTTCTGTTGGACCAGACCAGCCTCTGATTTACTGATTCTGTTTAGCTTTTTTCTTTCTTTTGGGTCACAAGCCTACCTACCCCACAAGGCCCACAAGAGATTAGAGTTAATAAAAAATAAAGTTTTCAAACTAAGACCTTTTTTATATTAAATTTCAAGATCAGTGTCTTATAAATATAGTCAGTATAATTTGGTTTAAAATTTTAATATATGTATTTATTTAGCTTAAACTAAGTGTTACTCGTTAGCCACCTTAATATAGGATCAACTACATAAAACCCCTAATTTTAAAACCTAGTTACATATATACTCAACACAAAACTTAAATTATATATTTTTCCAGTTCATACTATAGCCTCAAAACTTAAATTACATATATCACCTCAAAATTAATATACATGTTATTTTAGATGTATGTAATATAATTAAAATTTTGAGTTGGGTATATACGTAATTAATGAAGTTTATCGATAGATATATTTAATTGTCCTTAAAATATATTTATTTTTAAAATACATATCTATCTTTTCAATATGGCTGTCATAGGTCAACTGTGATTTCGTTATCATATCTATGGACTTCGTAATAACTCATGAGATAAATTAGTTCTTCTAATTTTATAGTTTGAATTGTAATTAAATAAATAAAAAGTAAACTGCAATACTTGATAAATACGGAAACTTAAAAAATAATCAGGACCATGTTTTAGGAAATTATAATAGTAGGATTATAAAACCTAATATTGAATTTTCGTTATATGTAGCGGGCAATCACCATTCACCAGGGTCATTTTGACTCTTTAACCTGTACAATATATTTTTTTTGACGTAAAACTAGATAAATAAAGTCCTAAAATATTCTTTCCCGATTACAATAACGTGACGGGTAAGCGGGCAACAAGCTGCACCGCAACCCTTTTTGAATTGCAAAACCCATCCTAGAAAAAACAAAGCGTTGGGTCTTAGGGGCCGAAACATTACTATGCAAGATCCGTTTAACCCTATCAAGAAATTCCACAGCCTCCAGGGCTAGGAAACCAAATGTATCAAAGGAAAAAGGGATAAACACGTGTTAATTCTCCAAGCAAGCTTCTCGTGTTTAGCATTGTTCTTTAGTGATTCAAAGATGACTTTAGTGATTCATTTGTGATTGCATTGTTCTTAAATACTTGATTAGACACCAGAATATGGATATCTGCATGTAAAGGACCTAATTTCAAAATTATACTGAAATAAAGAAACAAAGGAAGCCAAAAATAGAATTATATGTTTTGGGTGTTTTGGCACATCTCGTTTAAACATGATCCATTGACTTGCTTGATGTGTGCGTGATTATGGACGCCCACTATGTGACAACTTTGAATCAAAAACAAGTATCAAGAGGATTACACGTGAACTTCAAAAAACAAGTATTGAAAAGACAATATAGGGACTCAAGATCAAAACTCACTAAGGTTGGTTTTCGTTGAAGACCACTGACTCAGTTGCTTGCAACCGCTTTACATGTTCCCTAATTTGAGGGACACGAGGGTTTACCATGTAAGCAGGGGTGTTCAGAAAAACCGAAAACCGTTTAAAACCGATAACCGAACCGCAACCAAAACCTAAAAAACCGAACCAAATTCAGAATTCAGTTCGGTTCTTAACCGAAACCGAATTCTGAATTCGGTTATCGGTTCGGTTTTCGGTTTTGGGTTTCAAAAAAAGTCGGTTTGTTCGGTTATTCGGTTGAACCGAATTCAACCGAAAATATTATTTAATATATAAGGCTTTTTAGTTTTTACCCTAACCCTAACTCTCATTCTCAATTTTGAATCTTCTGTCGACGACCGCTACCTCCCCATTCCCCATCGTCCTTCCGGCGACCGCCGACCAGGTCCCTTCGGAGACCGACGCTCCTCCTGCAACCTCCGGCGACCACCGCTACGCCTCCTATTTCTTCTTCGTTCGTCAGTATCACGGTATGTAAATAAGTAATTACATTTACCTGTTTCATTTTCAGATTAGTTGTGTATAACATGAAGGAGTTATGCGTTTATTGTACGATACCGTTTATTCTACGAACAGTGTTCGAAACTCAAAAAGGTTACAAAATTCGAAACCAGCTATTCGGTTGATTTCGGTTGAATTGGGTTGGAACCGAAAACCGAACCGAAATGAATTCGGTTGGATTCGGTTCGGTTGAATACTTTCTGAATTCGGTTCGGTTTTCGGTTGAAGCATAAAAAATTTCAAAACCGAACAAACCGATAACCGAACCGATGACCCCTAAGTGAGTTTCCACAATAATTAGATACAAGTACTGTGTTACCCAATTCGGCTAATTGTTTTATAATTTTTAAATAAAAAGCTTTTCAAATATGCATAGTCAAGTTACATGATTTGTCTTGCAATTAATCATATAGTTATTTTTTTAAAAGCATTCTTGCCACTTGGAAATTGCTTTTGAATATTTTCACTGATTTTGAAAATCAGTTGCCTGGCATTTACCTATAAAGTTCAAACATGACTTTATAAAAGACGAATCACTTTACCTTTCTAGGATAAGTGGTGTTGGTTTAACTTAATGAACAAGTTTTAAAGCCACCTTTATAGTTGTATAATGCATATATAAAAATAACATTTTACATGTACCATGTAGTCCGGTTAACCCTGGTGATGTACTGATTCGTTGATACACATCAAGTCGGTAACTGTGGATGGATAAAAGATTTTACAATTGCATAATAGTGTAGTTGAAAGATACCTTCTTCGGGTATATCCGATTCATGAGAACCCTCAAACTTGTTTAATTTACATCTATTGTGTGATTCATTGAATATATGATACACATCAAATTATACATATTATTTACGTCATTAATCACCCATTTCATATCAATTATCACATATTTTTTTAGATTTGATACTGATTATATTCACTTTGTGATTTTAGGCAATTCGGATGCACAAACGGGAAAACGAGGAAAACGAGCGAAACCAAGACTTAAACTGAGAAAATATGAAAGTTTCATGCCTAACAAACTCCCCTGCCCAAGCTGACACGCCCCTGTACATGGACAAGAAGAAGACAAAAGTACAAATGTCGGCCAGAAAGAATGACCACGACCTCGTGCCCAAGTAGACACGCCCCCGTGCCGACTAGAACTGCATGTACCATCCGAAAAAGGTGACCACGGGGCCGTGCCCAGTCCAGCACGCCCCCGTGCCCAGCCCCAGCATGGGTCCATGCCCAGCTCAGCACGCAATTCACAATAACAAATCGAAGGATCCGATCGATGGCAAGAGGAGGAGTTTTAGCACCCAAGAAACAGTTATCATCATTAGTATCATTGTAAACATTCTTGGTGAGATCACTCAGGTTTAACCATGAATTGTAGCTATTTGTTTCTTGTTGCTGTAAAGCTCATTATGAGCTAAACTCGTTTTATCATCCTAATCTATATGAAGCTTAACCATTGATTATGATTGTGTGGTTATTATTAGTTAGAGAAATGGTATAATCTTGATTATCTTTGTTGAAAAATACATTGTTTTGATAATTGGTTAAGGATTAAGGGGTAACTGGTTTAGGGAAGTAACTTTTGCTGCTTGAAAAGAAAAAAAAATAATATAACCAAATTACATTATCCATAACTTATGAAAATAAGTTGTGTTTTTAGTGCTTGAAAAAGAAAAGGAAACCTCAAAGAGATAATCAATTAAATAAACATCATTCTTTGTGCTACGCAGTTGGTAAATATACCTTATGCTAATGCAGTTGGTAGTTTAATATTCGATGATTTGCATAAGACCATATATCAGTTATGATGTAAGTTTGGCAAGCAGATATTTGAGTAATCCAGGAAAAGCAAATTGGGAGGGAGTAAAGTGGATTTTGAGGGTATCTAAATGGAACTATAAAGTTTGGTTTGATGTTTGGTAACAATAATTCTCAGAATCATGTTGTTTACTGGATATGTTTTACAAGTTCTTGGAGGAACAGTTAGTTGGAATGCATCGTTAAAACAAGTTGTAGCTTTATCTACAACTGAAGCTGAATTTATTGCTTTGACAGAAGCTTGAAAGGAATCCATATGGTTGAAAGGCTTTACAATAGAAATGGGTTTGAATGTGGTTGACGTTGTTGTTTATTGTGATACTTTGGGGGCAATACAATTATCAAAGCATCAACTGTTTCATGAAAGGTCAAATCATATCAATGTTAAGCCGCATTTTATTAGAGATATATAGTCTTCTAAAGAAATTAGAGTTGAATATTAGATACAAATCATAATGCAGATGATATGTTCAGAAAAAGTGTACCTGGTTCTAAGTTTTGCATTGTTTAAAACTTCTGTAAATAACTTAGTGATCAGGGGTAATACTGGAATAATTTTGTTTTCTATTACCAAGGTGGAGATTGTTAGAATAAGTGGTAATATAAAGTCAAATTGATTAGTCAAAGGGTATATAATGTAAAGTTAATTTATTGTTGGCTTATTTTCTTCTAGGAAATATTTGGGTAGAAAGTGATAATTTGCAGAAAGTCTTTACGGTTCAAGTTTTTAGTGTTGGAATTTTTTAATAATAAATGTGTTTTATTATTAATTTTGGACCAAAATAATTAATTGTATATGTTACAATTT
>WOUH02000012.1:5782863-5813458 GCA_009936405.2 Stevia rebaudiana
CTAGAGCGATAACCTCCGTAGGTTCCTGGTTAGCTGGATCGTCCGAGCGGGATCAGAACTCCGTCGCGATAATACCCAAAAGAACGTAGAATCGGATAAGTTTCTGTGTGAATTGGGATTGAGATGAAGGTGCCGCTGGGTTATTCTCGGAATCAGCTATTTATAAGCTTGACACGGAAATCCATGCGCCACGTGGCATCGTGTGGTGCTGCCACGTGGATGATGACTCGCCATTGCTTCTGACACGTGTCCTCTGACTCACCAACCCATTTTGACATGTGTCCATGTTGTTGCCAGCATTCTTGTGGCTTTGCCACGTGTCCATGGTCCTATCACGAGGTGACACGTGTCCCCACACGTCGTTTCGTGGTTCTGTCAGCCTGGTTAACTTGTTTTCGCGTTTCCCGCTTCGTTCGGACTCCGTTTTGAGCGCGGTTTTCGTCTACGTTCACGATTTTCCATTTCCTATCTAACCTCATTGGTTTCACCTCCAAACAAGGTGGTGGGTTTCCAGGTATATGGAGCGTTGTGTTGATTGGTGCGTAACTTTCAAACCGTCGCTCGTATCGAAATTCTGATTACACTAAAATGTTTCGAAATACGTTTAAGAATACGATGATAATATTTAATTCACATAAATATTGAATTACAGATAGCGTACCGCCGGTTTAGATATGTACCATGTAACTTTGTAGTGACTCATACCATGCATTGTTGATGCTTTTAGTTTTATGTGGTCATATACGACATTTTTTGGTTTAGTTCTCTATAATCTAAAGACAACATGATATTTGTATATAGCATAAGTTAGTATGCGGCAAGACTAAGTTGTAAAGCATGACAGCTATAGTTGTTGGTAGTTATAAAGTTACAAAAATAGATAATAAGCAAATAACTTATAGTAACTATGTTTCTGTTGAACGACCAAGTTGCTATCGCTTGATCAAGTTACTATTATTTTGACATTGAGTAATAATAACTCAGTAACGATTTTCAAATATTTTTAAAGATTATTTTCATGCAATTCTTTTCCCATGTATGCAAATCTTATATGTTTCGTATTATTTATTTTTATGGCGAAATAAAACTTTGTCACGACCAACATAACTTTCTGTATCAAGTAAAAGTAAAAAAGTCTAATGGGTTTTTCCAAGTTTCATGACTATAGTTAAAAACAAAGTGGAGATTCATTTTGTGATTAGCAATTTGAAACGAAACGTTGACATATCAACCAGTTCCTGATTAGACGAAAACAATAATAATAAATAGTTGATAAAACAAGAATGCCAATGCAATATACACAAAAAAAAAAAAAAAAAAAAAAATTTAATTTACAAATTCTTCAAGTGTTTAAACCAATAGGCAATTGCAACTAGTTCATGCTTACATAACTACAATAATTAACTCGAATGGTACTTGACGCGTCCTGGGTGCTTGAACCATAACCAAAAAAACTCGTCCTATTTATTTTACTAGTTCTAAAAATAAAAAACTTCTACAACTATATTCAATCGTCTAGAAAATAACATTCCTTTTGAAAAAGATGATAATTAAACTCATATCATAAGAGCGACAGGACGAGAAAAAGACCAAACATAGATTACAAAACTTTCCTAACTCACATTCACATTTCTATACATACACACACATATATATATTTACAGGGTGATGTTATATCACTCCACATATTGTTCAAGACATTGTTTTAAACTTTGAAGTGTAACAGGTTTTGTTACAAATGAGTCCATACCATTTTCAAAGCATTCTTCTGCACTTTCCGACATTGCGTTTGCAGTCATCTGGTCAACACCATTAACTTCCGTTAGTCAACGGATTAAACACATTAAGTGAGCAGAAATTTGTGCAAAGTGTATTTTAATGCATAATTACATAAAACCTTCTATATCATTTTTATTTAAAAAATTATAATTCTATTGAAATGCTAGAAATTTTATAATCATGTTTTACGCACTAATTTATTATGACAGTTAGCAATTTTGGACAAAAAGTGTGTTGGATCATCCCAACCTAATATGTACAAAAGAGTTACCAGTTTTGACCATTTGTGACATAATTAGGCATTCGTATTCATACCTCAAACACTTTTAGCATAACAATTTAAGTTTTAACAAAATTATAACCATAATTTTAGAGCTAAAATGACATATTTCACTATTTGACAGTCAATGTTATATGTAATGGTGTGCTGATATGAAAGAAGGGCATTTTAGACATTTGACTCTGCAAATTATATTCATGTTCATACCTTAAACTTTTTTGGCGTCACAATTTAAGTTTTAACAAAATTATAACGATAGTTTTAGAGCTAAAATGACCTCTTTGACCAATAGTCAATGTTACAAAGCACAAGATATACAAAGGTGTGTTGATATGGAAAAAGGGCATTTTAGACATTTGACACTACAAATTATATTATGGTTGCAACTTTTATAGATTGTTGCCAGTTTATGTGGTTAAAAATTAGTTTTTTTAAACTTACAGTAACTCAACAACTTATATTATGGTTGCAACTTTTATAGATTGTTGCCATTTTATGTGGTTAAAAATTAGTTTTTTTTTTTTTTAATTTACGGTACTTACTGCAATGATTGGAATTCGTTTTCGGGGCCCTTCTGGTATTTGATCATATGAAGTTAAATCTTCCAGCTCAACTCCCGCCTTTTTTGCTTCATCCCAACTACCCGTTTTCTCAAATGAACGAATTAATCTAGTAGCTTGAAGACCATCCATTATAGGCATGCATACATCCTGCGTGTTATGCAAAATTAATAAACACAATCGGTTTTATAAAATGAAAAATGTATAAATACTAATTATATAATTTAAAAGAAATGAATAGGGGAAAGATAATCACAAAACCCACTTGAGTTGAAAAAACCCTAGAAACTCCAAGTTAAAAAAATTATTAATTTAAAAAAAAAAGACACACTTTAAATGAAATTTTGTCACTTTTTATAAAAAAAAAAAAAAACCTAAAAGCGCCAAGTAATTTAAAAAAATATATATGTAAAAAATAACAAAAAAACTCGTCTATATAAAATTTCAGCGTAATGTTATATATGTAACATGGTTACATATGTTACATTTTCGCTGAAATTTGTAAAAAATATTATATTTTTTAAAACTACTCGGCGCTTTTTTATAATTTTTTCACCAAAAGTCTTAGATATTAATGTATATTTTATCTAAAAAAAATACAAAAAATAAAAAAATTTCAAAAAGTCTGGCGTTACATATGTAACATGTGTAACGTTTTTGGGTTTTCTCAACTCAACAAGGCTTTTGTTAAATCCATCCCGAAAAGAATAATGTTAAATATAAAATTATATCTGAGATGAAAAAACTACCATGAGAATGAGATCATAATTGCAACGATGAACAGCGCGAACAGCTTCCGCTCCATTATTAACAATATCCATATCTTGATTCAACTGTCTCATCATCCTACGCGCCACCATCACATTCACCACATGATCTTCAACAAGAAGAATCTTAGGTTTCGTTTCCGATTTAACAATTTCTTGGATGTTTCTAGAACTATGTTCATCAGCAGGTGAGCATGAAGCCACATGTGGATCATCATGATTCTCTTTTTCTTTCTTGATGCAATTCGTGTTTTCATTTTCTGAATTACACTTTGAAGAACTTTCGGGTTCTGATGAGGTATCAAAAGATGAAAATTCATCGTCGATTAACGTTATTTCTTTTGGATTTGGTTTATGTGCGATTGCAGAACCGTTGGAGGTGAAAAGATTGCCTAAAGTGTGTGGCTGAAACTGGAAGAAACCACAGCTGATGTCATCGTCTGATGACTCGTTGTCCGCCATGTCATCAAATCCATCTGTGTCGTCTGAGCTGTCACACGCGTGTGAAACTTTATGAGGTAATATGAATGTGAATGTGGACCCACAATGTTCTTTGCTTGATACTGTTAGTTGTCCTCCCATAAGTTCAACCTGAAAATTAAGTTAAGATTAACTGATTATAAAAATAAAATTTAATTGTTGTTTGTAGCCTTATAATATATCACAAATACAAATATTTTTCAGGTATGCACATCCATACACAAAACAAATTGGTTGTAACAGAACTGATTATTAATAATTAAATAGTAAATAACATTATATTTTGCCTAATGATTAATTCTAATTTGAGAGGTTCTCCCATTTCATAAAAGTGTCAATTTATTTTTATTAGTTTTTTTAATACTTAAAATTTTCCTAACACTTGTTTAAACAATTCTGTTTTTAATACCAGATAATCAGTTTTAGACAGCATTAAACATACAAAATTACAAACAACCCCTGAATCTGTACTTAAGTTCCTATTTTATTTAATCACACACAAAATAATTTAATCTAAAAAAATTACCAGTTGTTTACAGATTGCTAAACCTAATCCAGTTCCACCATATTTTCGAGCTGTATCCGCACCAGCTTGCATGTATTTCTTGAATAAATTGGGCAAAGCAGTTTCTGAAATCATAATAATAAAAAAAATATTAACTTAACACTGAACAAAAATTCAATTATCTATAAATTAATAAGATAAACAGCAAAAATAGTTTTTGAAAGGTACCTGGTATTCCTATTCCTGTATCCTTAACATCACAACGTATCCACACAACAGTTTCGTTTGAATCAGATTCATTATCCACGTGTCCATTTTTTGCTGACTCATCTTCATTTATCTTAGGTTCCAGTTGGGATTCAAATAATGGATCTGGTATTACATAAAGATTAATCTGAACCTTTCCTTCGTGTGTAAACTTGATAGCATTGCTGCACAAAATAATTAAACAAAATTGAGTAACCTCCAACTCCAAATTTTGTAAACTTAAAACAAATTTTAAATATTTAGTATAAAATCACAAATCAATAGTTTACAATGTTACCTGATCAAGTTGGTGAGAATTTGTCTAATTCGTAAAACATCACCGATAACCTAAAAATTAATCACAAATATTTCTTTTCAGTAAAATTACTCATAAATGTAGAAAATATTTATATTAATATTTAATAATAATGAAAAATCTAACCTCCACTGGGACATCATCTGCCACGTGTCCTTCCAAAATTAGCATCTTTTTTAAAGATGCTGCTGCAGTTTGAAGTACATGTTTAATTACCTCTCTGGGTCTAAATTTTGTAGCCTCCAGCCTCATAACTCCTGAGAAAAAAAATTAAAATTTAAATAAATAAATACCAATTAGAAATATTGTTATTCTTTATAAGGACCATATTATACCTGATTCAACTTTGGAAAGATCAAGGATGTCATTGATTAATTGAAGAACTAAATCACCAGAAGACAACATGACACTTAAAAGTTGTTTTTGATCTTTATCAAGTTTTGTTGTTGATAGAATTTCCGCCATGCTAACGACTCCCGATAATGGAGATCTTATCTCGTGTGACATTGTTGCTAGCATTTGTTTTGCTCTCATTGTTTCCTCTGTAATTTTTGTTAAAGAATTTAACATTTATTATGTTTACATTATACAGTATTTATTACAGAACTTGCTAAACTTTTGTGTACAAATAACATAAATTGTGCACAACAAAAGTTTACCGAAACTTCAAATAAGATGAAAGTAAAAACTCTTGTTTTGGAAAAAAAAAATAGATTAACAAATGTTCTGAATTATTATTTTTTTTTTAAGATTTACCAAAAGCTATAAAAAGGTTGAAGAAAAGAAAGCTTACCAACCTGTAATATGAATAGTTTTGTTAAGTTCTGTCTCTCTGGCCTTTTGCACAGCTATTTCTTCTCTAAGTTTTGCCATTTTTTCTCTTTTTTTCACCTATAACATAATTCATAAAATAATTATTTTAAGATACAAAAAATTTGTGACCAATTTTCATCATTTATGAGAACTTTATAGAAATGTAATCAACTTTTAGATTTGTTCCAATTAAGTCACTCATACTTTTTTTTTGTTCCAGTTAGATCACTCATACTTTTTTTTTGTTCCAATTAGGTCACTTAACTTTTAATAAGTGTTCCAATCCTATACATTTTACCTACAACATTAGGTTATTATGTCATTTTAAATTGATTTATTTTTACCTTTTTAGAAAATTATGGTGGTTAATTATACAAATAAAAAATCAAAAAAAATCAAAAAAATTGCAGGTAAAAGGTATAAGATTAGAACACCTCCTTGAAGTATATTGACCTAATTTGAACAAAAAACGTATGAGTGACCTAATTGGAACAAAAAAAAGTATGAGTGACCTAATTGGAACAAAAAAGTATGAGTGACTTAATTGGAAAAAAGTTGAAAGTTAGTTATATTTTTATGACATTTCCCTTAAATATAAGTAAAGTTTATAAATAAATGTAAGTTTTTGTTGCATTCTTCTAACAGTTTTGGTAATGTGAAATTACTTTTTTAACGATGACTTTTGTTTAAGAGAATCATAAACTAGATGTCTTTCAAAAATTATATTTTTCGATTTAAGAATCAAAGAAAAAACAATTAAGTATTTAAATAATTAACTCTATTTTTCTTAACTTGTTAATTACTTGTGTTGACCTTCTATATAAAGATTCAATCTTAATTTATTGTTTTCTATCATGTTATTATAGCTAGAAAAAGATAGGTGACTTCTATGATAATGATTCCAACACATTAAAATGATTTTTTAATGTTTTTCATAGTATGCCATACGGCCCATACATAAATGTTTTCACATGTAAAAATGTCTTAGAACAACTTCATGTCTTCATTACTTTTAAAATATATATTTATTGAACCTTAAAACAGTATGATGTAAGGTTACATCATAAATCATATATATCATGTATGACATTTATTGGTGCACTTTAGGATTGTTGGGAGAAAGTAGGCAAGAAGTGCATGTTGCTTGTAAAAGTTTCCAAAAGTTTAGATTTCTTTTTCGGAATTAATATAATAGATTCGACCTACTCTCATGCGAGGTTAAAAATGTCGCTCTATCTGGCACATATGAGAATGAATGCTCTAACATACCTTAAGAGTTGAGATAGCATCCAAGAAAAACACCAATATATAATGAACCTGTAAAAAGCAATTAGCCCAATTAGATCAAATCCATTAACCCATGATCACATCTAGACATGTTCATACAACCGATAAGCTTTGAGAACAATGATGACAAATCATTTTAGTCAAGAAAGATGATCAAGAGTAACTTGTGTAAAAGAATATGTGTGTGATAGATAGGCTTCTATCTCAAAGAAATAAATTTAACAAATTAAGCTAGAAAATGCTGTTGAACTGGTCATAAAATGAAAACTTACCAATTGCCTAACCTAGAAATACCGAATGTAAAACACAAAATTTACAACAATTTACTACGCAAAAGACATTTATAAAATCATAATTGTCTTGGGCTTAAGTAGTTCTTTCCATTCCCGTCAAAGCCCAATAAACTATGAACTAAAAATTTCAGTTTACACCAACAATATAACATGACAAAAAGACCTTATACACAAATTTTACATGTTGATGGCGCTACATATTATATTACAATATGTTATATGTTGTCTACTTAAGATAAAGTCAAAGCCATTTTGCTATCATCAGCAAGGTCAAAATCTGGATACCTTTTAACTAAACAAGTCAAATGATCATAACCATATTCATTTATAGCTCATAAGATTAGCATAAGTATACGTTAGCGGTGATCAATAAACATGGTCATTGGAGGTGTCAACATGTCACTAAGTTTTGGAATAGTGTTCGGATGTTTATCAATACAATTTACAATTTTCAGATTTAGGGGTCCGGTTGGGTAATTGGTCGAAACCAAAACCTTTCTATAATCAGTTTAAGACTTCAAAATTGGACCGGTTGGGTAATTGGTCCAGTTAGTAAGCTATCCGGTTTTATAGGTTCCATAGAAATTTTGACCAATAATTGGTCCCTATAACCAGTTAACCTAAAAAACCTATTAACCTATTTGTGAGGAGGCCGGCAAAAGGACGCTATCAGTTGTACTTGATGAATTTGAACAAAATCAAAAAAACCTGAGAACTTTATTATGAATCTTCACAAACTAATCTCTAATTCGTGTAATAAACATCTCTGAATCGTGTAATAAACATATTTTGTGGGTTACACGTGATTGATTTATGTGATAAAAAACAGATTCCTGGTGATGGAATTGAATTTTTGATTGTTTCTGTGATGTTTTTCAGTGGCTTCCTTGTAACCGTACGTTTTGCGAACGTATGTATGTCCGCCTCTGCGGTCGAGAGAATAGAGAACCTATATTGTTCTCATCGGCCAAAAAATAAAACATCTAGATCATTCTGAGCCCAAATTGAATTATTAAAACATCCAATCTAACATACTTTAGCCCAAGTAATATAAAGCCCAAATACTAATAACTTTTAAACCAAAAATAACTAATTAGAGTAGTCAATATAATTAAATAGAGGCCCAGTTGACTGTGAAAGACCCATATAACATTAAATGTTAAACAAGTCCGCACTCTCACGTAATCTAACTCGATTAATCACCAATTTTATTTTTTCGATCAACAAGTTAATCCAGTATCATGAATCGTTGATAACACTAAATTACCAACAAAAGTCAAACTCGTTTAGGACCAATGGATTTATTCATTTGATATTTGTACTAGTGCCCACAAAACCCTAGGCCCGCTCTAACCAATCTTGAAGAAAAATCAGTAGCAGACAAATATAAGATTGTGTTTGGATTTGTGTTATAATGATATTATCTCAACGACACTGTTCTTGAACAACTTGGGGCCGGGCATTCTTTTCGCACTATTACAGATATGAAAATAATTGGAAAATAACATTAAGTGATTATTATCTGTCTTGTTTATACAAACAGATTTGTTTTCAAATATTTATGAATGAGTAATTGGTTTAGGATATAATTATTTTCTTAGGGAGTCAAATAATCGCTGTTAAACTTAAAAAACATATTACATGTGAAAACTAGGCTGGTCAGACCAGGAATCGTGTTCTAAGCTGGTCTGGTTAGTGCATAAAACTTTTTTGACCTGACCGACAGTCAGACCGGTTGCATCGGCGATCTGGCTGAGCCACAAAACCAACCAGCTAAACCGATTGGTTGAACCAGTGGTCAGACTTTTAAAAAAACTTATGTTATTTTGCAGGTTTTTATGACCCAGGCTCAATCGGCATAAAACGGTTTAAGAACATCCGTGAAAACTGAAACGTTAAACCCCTTTGGCAAGAAAAGGGAATCATAATATTTGGAAGGACCCACAGGCTTAATTCTCTCCTTTTATTTTATTTTTATATGAATCCGGCATTGTTTCAAGCAATAACAGTTACCTTCACGATCGAAGCTTGAACTGAAATTGTGTGCAGATGATCCACTCGGTTCGAGTTCATTATCGTATTTTAGAAGATGCCCCCGGTTCAGTTCCTTCAGAATTTGGTCTTAATTCGTAACCAAACATCGTCGTATTTTCGCTATGTCAAGGTTCTGTTTTGCTTTTGTTTTCATGTTTTCTAAATCTATTTGCTTTGTTGGTGAAATATTGAGTTATGGAACGATATAGCGACCACTGTTTAATTAATCGTTTGGAATTCTTATTGATGGTTTAAGGGTTTCCACAATACAGATTCACCAGTAGCAATTATATAGCAAATATCTTAATTACTATCTTTATTTAGGAAATAAATTAGGGTTTTAGTTTTTGTATTGTTGTAATGCTGTATATGTTGAAGTCTATCAGATTTGTGCGTTTATTTATCTGCAGTTAGCTAGAATTTGCTAGACAAAGCTTGTGTTTGTTATGAGCTGTTTAAAGGGTAATGTGAGATTAGAGCCCCATCATTTAGGATCAAAATAATGAGATTTGGAGAATCATTGCTCTACCTTTTATAAATTAATCTCAAAACAGTATTTCTGACATTACCTGTTATAATCCTAACACTCCTTATAAATTAGTATTAGTGATTTCAATGGCTTGTAATAATGCAATTCAAGTGTTTGTAAACTTGGGTAAAATTGATTTTGTTTTTTATTATAACGAATACAGGCTCCTGGTGGTTAGAAATATTAAAAGAATTGTGCGATCAATTCGAACAAACAACAGTAGAATTCAATCAGAAGACAGGAAACATGGGTCAGTTGGTAGAATCAGTCTATATTCCTCCCATAGAAATTACTCCATTATTCCAAACAATGATAGAACGACTCATCATGCTCAAATTGCTTGGAAAACAGTTTATTATAATTCATCTCACAATTGGAAATCTTTTTCTTCAATAAATAGGATTTCTCAAGCATTTAGTTTGGCAATAAACCGCTCGTATGTAGTTATTCCAGGTATATATGCATTTGTACGCGGGAATACTGCATTTGCACAAACAGGGCAAAATCTTGAATATTTTCAGCCTAGAAATACTCTTTATATGCATGCAGAAAATGGACACGCGTTCTTGATTTCATCAGTCATATCAGTATTTGAAGGTTTAATATTAATATTCAGAGCTATGTATTTAGCAATTTTATTCTCACCAAGTATAGCAACATCCCCATTTGCAGGATACTTTGGTGACTCATCAAGAAAAAACTGGTTACGCCTTGTACGGCGTACATTAGAAATAGCGGGTCCCGCTTTTATAAAATGGGGTCAATGGGCAGCAACAAGACTGGATCTTTTTCCACGCGATTTATGCACTGAACTTTCAAAACTTCACACAAAAGCCCCCGAACATAGCTTTGCTTACACGAAAAAGACGGTTGAGAAGGCTTTTGGACGTAAAATTTCAGACATTTTTGATGATTTTGAGGAGGTTCCAGTAGCTTCTGGAAGTATTGCTCAAATTCATCGCGCTGTTTTGAGATATACATATCGTGGTAAACAGATTAAGCCTTTAGTAGTTGCTGTGAAAGTTAGACATCCGGGAGTAGGTGAATCGATTAGAAGAGATTTTGAGATTATTAATGTAGTAGCGAAGATTTCAAGATTTATACCCACATTGAAATGGTTGAGATTGGATGAAAGTGTACAACAGTTTTCGGTTTTTATGATGTCTCAAGTGGATCTTGCTCGCGAAGCTGCTAATTTGAGTCGTTTTATTTACAATTTTAGAAGATGGAAAGATGTTTCATTCCCGGGTATATCCACTTGTACATCCTGCAGTTTTGGTTGAAACTTTTGAGCAAGGAGAAAGTGTTGCATATTATGTTGATGAACTCAAAGGACATGAACGACTTAAAAGTTCGCTTGCTCATATAGGAACTCATGCACTTTTAAAGATGCTTTTGGTAAGAATTTTTGTTTGTTTTCATAGTAATTATTAATAGTTTGATAAATTTAAAAATCATCTCTATAGTCAAATTTCTTACTGTAACTTCACACCTCTTCTCCAAATCTGATTCTTACTACATAATCAGAAATCATGAAGATAATCATTTTTTGCCACCTGAACATCTAATTACATGTTAAATAAATTTTTATTTTCAGGTTGATAACTTTATTCATGCAGACATGCATCCTGGAAACATTCTAGTACGAAACAAATCATCGCGTAAAAGGATCTTCAAATCAAAACCGCATCTTATATTTCTTGATGTGGGTATGACTGCTGAGCTGTCAAATAGTGATAGGATTAATTTGTTAGAATTTTTTAAAGCGGTTGCTCGTAGAGATGGAGTGACTGCAGCAAAATGCACGTTAAAGCTGTCAAAGCAACAGAATTGCCCTGATCCTCAAGCATTTATTCAGGTAATCTGGAAATGAGATTTTTAATATGATTTGTATATATTGTTTTTAATCTGATAGTAAATATCATTAATTTCGGTGTGTTTAATCAGGAAGTGAAAGAGTCGTTTGATTTTTGGGGTACTCCAGAAGGCGATATTGTTCACCCTGCTGATGCGATGCATCAGTTACTAGAGCAAGTGAGACGTCATCGAGTCAATGTGGATGGAAATGTATCCACTGTCATGGTCACTACTTTGGTTCTCGAGGTATTTTATTATCTTTTTTTTTTTTTTTTTTTTTTGCAAAAGGAGGTTAAAATAAGAAATGAAAGGTTGTTGGTGCAGGGTTGGCAAAGGAAGTTGGATCCAGATTATGATATAATGCATACGCTACAAACTTTGTTACTCAAACAAGATTGGGCAAAGTCATTAACCTACACAATTGAAAGACTAATGGCTCCATAATCACTCTCAATATCTGTCACGGTTATCCTTTTTTTTAATAATATATAAAGTGTAAAGTTATTATTCAAAACATGTCAGATGGTAGATATTTCATTTTCTTTTTTATGATTGAACAACTTAAAAATTGGTAAGTTTTTTACCTAAAGCATATTGATTGGGTATAAATTTTGTATTTACGTCACTCAAGAGTGTTATCTGTTATCAAGAATTTGTACAAATGCATTTTGATATGTTAAGTGCTTTGTAGAATGGGTCACTTTAACTATTCATGGTGACTTTATTCAAAAAGACATAACTTTAAATACAACTAAAGACTGAAGTTATAGTTACAAGATTCATTGAAACCAAATAAAAAAAACACTAGCAAGAACTCTGTTGTCAGAAATGCTTAATGAGGTTACAGAAATATATTTGAAGTTATCTACAGAAATATACGATTACTTCAAGAGTTGACTTGCAAATTAGGGATGCTTGTTCATGTTGACCATACGTATGAACCCTGGTTCATCATTGTTGGTGACCAAAGTTGCAAATGATTTCGTTACCTGATCAGCAAAAAATGATATTAATGGTTAAATCAATCCAAGGAAATCAAGATGAAAATAAGACAAATCCATAGTTTCGTTCGCATATCTAGATAATAAAATAAAGATCACGGCAGTAATACAAATAAACACAAGTCTATAGTTATCTGTTAAATATCTAAAAGATACCTTCATATTGAGGTAAATTTTGGTTTAAACATAAGTTGAGCTTCATTTGCTATTTTTGGTGTTAATATAACAAGTAAATTCAAGGTCGAAGAACAAGAGTACCTTTCAGCATCTTTTTACGCATCATTTGCTGATCACCGACTTCGTTTTTATCCTGATTTAGAATAAAACTTCCTTTTCAAGAGTAACTTCGAGACCAAAACACACTTTTCATGTATCAAGTGTCATTATGTGACATCAAGAAGAGATAATAACACCTACAACAGAAAATTAACTTTAATAGTTAACTAATGATCAGTGATAACTGCTACTTAAAAAATCAGAATCAGAATCAGACAGTTGCTTTAATAGATAATTCTGCTTTTACATCATTACAGCCACATTTCAGGTTGTTAGATTTAAAATTATTCTTATTAAACGATGGAATCTCCTTAAAGAACTAGTTAAGTAACATGTTTGCTACTTACATCACATGGCAAAATTTGATCATGAGACCGGTTCACATGTAACTCTTGATCTCTACTCGTCAACTTTGTCGATGGTTCTGAATTTAAAAAAAGTCAAAGATCAAGGGGCAATAAATAATTGAAGTTACAATCTTGTAATATGTCAATATCCAATCTTTACAATTACTCATGAAAAAAGGATCTAATAGCATATATTCAACGTATTTTTTTTCACTAAAAACATACAACCAAGATAACATCAGCCACAAAGATCAGCGTTGTTTTCTAACAAAATTATTAATCCAAAGACTCTTACTCTGCTTGTGGAACTTTTTTGAATTCTTCAAGCGCCGCATTTACACTATAAATAGCCATTTTCTTGATCTGAAAAAATCATTATGAAACTAATAACGACCCCCGTAACAATAGATAAATAAACTTTTAACTAGAGGGTTGAAGAAATTACATCTAGCATTTTTCCTTTTGCTTTATGATTTACAGGAAGTTGACGAATTTCATCACTCAACTTGATTCCAATGGATGCACTTTCAGGTGATACTGATTCAACGACCACATTGATGCATGACTGCCACACAATAACAGTTATAATTAACTCGAAAAAAAACACAGCATATATATGGTTTATCAATTTGCCACGATACACAACTGTTGCTAGAAGTATTATTACATTGATAACTTTTTAGTGAAAAAAAAATACGCAAAAATTGGCACCTTAATTTTCTTTACTTGATAGGGACATCCAGCTGGAATTATAACAGCTTCACCTATATGTTGCTCAAATGTCCATGGTTCCACATCTGGTTATTAATTTAAAACAAAAAAGTTAATTTATTTGAATTAATATTAAAAAAAAACTTCTAGAAACTAAGTTATAAGGAGGAAGGATAACACTTACCGAATTCTTCTTTAAGATATTTTTTATGGAAAGCATCCAAATGAAAGATCTCATCAAAAATTGGATGAACAACCTATGAAAAAATGCTAAGTGAGTAAAAAAACATTCCAAAAATATCCCTGTTTTAAGCAACTAACTTTTCTAATTTTTATTCAAGGATTGGATGAACAACCTATGATTGTTATTTATGTTTTTTATTAATTGATAAAGATACCTTTTTGGGAGAACTAAAAGATGAATTAAGTTCACCGGAATACTTTCTAACAAATTCCACTATTTTTTCCACATCTTCTCTACGAAAAACATCCCATTGGGCCCCACAAGTGTCAACAACTTTCCCTTCACTACCACTTGAACCTCCATATTCATCATGACATAAATCTTCATCATCAGAATCACAATTGCCCGAATTATTATGAGAAATCACACACAGATCACCATCGTTGGGTGTTTGACTAAGTTCTCCATTTGTGTTAATATCCGCTAATTCTGACTGTTGAGTTATTTCACTACTAAAAGACGATTTCTCACGCACCTCAACAATTTTGTTTTTAGTTTTATTCTTCTTAAAATACTCATTATGAACTTGTGAACTGTATTTGTTCAGCAAGATTTTAACTTTATTAAGCCTTTTCTCAGAAATGGGATGTTCTGTAGCATGCACAAGAATATTAACCTGAAGCAAAAATCATTTAAAAAATATCAAGAATGTAATTGAACTTTAAAAAGAAAGTGTTTCGAAGTGCTTTTATTTTCTGAAAAGTTGTAACAATCATTTGGAAGAACAGATTATTTACCAGTTTAATAGATAAACAGACCAAAATGAACATTTTTGTGAAAAAAGTTGAGACGTTTTGTGAAATAAAAAAATTATGCAAAAACAATGTCAAAGCACTTGGATACATACCGTATCATACGCATGATAGCATAACTTTGTTAAAAAATCACCCCCATTTAAATCGTCAGGTCTACCATATGAGATATTAACAAACGGACCCAAGTCAACATTTTGACTTTCTGATGGCACATTAGCTGCCAAATTTAGAATCCCATTTACTGGATTAGCATACTGTTGAAATGGTAGAGCATTCATCACAGCAGCATAATGAGTTGGAAAATGTTCTTGGAAGATTCCGGAAGATAACCAAACTTTGAATTTAAAATTCTCATTCCACACATTCGCGTGTGTTTTCCCGCCCATAAAGATCTGTTGTCTACCCGTTTCCACCTCACACCAATCTGAACAATTTTTCAATTTCACTTCTTTATCATTTCTTGATTTCACACTTTTATCAAGATACATGAAGAACATGAAAAGCGGGTCCCAATTCAACTCTACATCACTCTTCATCACATCTCGAATAATCAAAGGTTGACCTTTGACCCAATGTTTTGTAAAATGTGCAAGGTTTTTGTCCCCAAGATCTTCCTTGATTGAGAAATACAAACTCTTGTTAATCTCGTTATCACTCTCTTTTTTGTCATTTTCATCGCATAACGTGCAGCATGAAGAATCAAAGTCGAAAAAATTTGTAAACTTGGGATTGCAAACTATTTCTTTTGCGCGTTTTTCAAGATCTTTTGTCAAATTAACGGGAGGATGACAAAATATATCAAGAATACCATCCCCACAGCCACCTAAATTTTTTGGTGGACAATTTATACTTCCATCTTCATTAGTTTTCCAGTTGCATAAAATTGTGTGTAAAGTTTTATGTCTATTTGTTGCATTTTGTTTTAGATCTGGAAAATCCCCTAATAAATGCCCCTCGCGGAATTCCCGACAACACGGTAAACAGAGAATATAAGAGCAATTTACGCAGCTTCGGTGAACATCCGCAATGCAAGATTTGCAAAAGCCGCTGCAGTATATAGAAATTATAATGATTGCAACAAATTATCACAACATCTGACTGTTGGTAAAACAGTTAAAAATCCTTAAAAACTAAAAGGGGCAAATTAAATCCGTTGTGTTAAAGTAAAATGTAAAAAACTTATCTGAAAAGGAAACGAGTCAAACGGTTTCAGAAGCCAAAAGAAATACAGCCTACAAATTCCTTTTATTAAGAAGTACTGGGTCATCATTTGATACTAGTTTTTGTAGTCGTATTTTACATCTTAATCATTTATAAAATTCAAAAAAATGGATAAATAAGTATCAGTTATTCAAAATGACAAACTGTTTTGACCCGTTAAACAACCCATCTGACCGACCCGTTTTGCCAAATATGGCAAACAATATAGCAGGAAAAAGTTTGTGGATCAAAATCAACGCCCTCATTGTTATGCAGGGATTAATATGGGCAAAATGGTAATTTGAAGATGTACCAGCACTGCTGCTTCAGGGAACCAATAGCCTCCTGTATTTGTAGCTCACTGTGATCTTTTCCTAAAGTTTTCACACAATAATTAATCAGGTTCTTGCTTTTGATTAATTCTTATAAAAATGAGAAAAAAAGAGGATCATCTACCTTTAATTTTAGCTTCAACGTCCATCTCAAAGTCCTTTTCTTGGTTAATTTGTTCAAGCAAAGGAAGGAGCAAATAGATCATGTAAATAAGCTGTTGACTTTTGTCAAACTTTTCTTCACCGGTAAAAACAAGATCCTAAAATATAACAGAAATACAAGGATTTAGTATGTGAATTTCAAAACGCTGATGTGGCATTCCCATCTGTACCTTAGTATTTACTTCTTTAGATTTTCCCCTTAAACAAACTTTACAGCTGCAAGTTCCATTGCAAATGGGACACTGTTTCTTGACTTCTGCCTTATCATGAGACCTAATTCCATTCATCAAATAACCAAATCTATTTAAAAGCAAAATTCACAAAATGTCAATTGTTAATTTATTATGATAATATGTATCTGAAACAAACCTCTCGCGAATACAATCTTCACAAAAGAAGTGTTTCTTGCAAGTCAAACATTTGATAAGAATTCGATAGCTACACATCCGACACCAATGGCATCTCTTTGTTGAGGCTTTAACATTAGCTTTTATATTTGGTAAATTCTAGATATAAGAACAACAAGACCCCATGAAATTACCATGTCAGAATAATTCAACATGAACTAAAAACAAATTATATTCTATGAAACAACGATAAACAAATTGTGAAATGAAAAACAGTCCACATTGTAGTAGATTTGGTTAAACATAACTAAGTTCATAGATTTGGGTTATAATCTAACGAGAATGCTTCAACACATATACGTCATGAAAACATCCTACGTTGTAGCAATTCATAAACAAATTAAAGAATTGAAATTATAAACAACTGTAATTACAGCGATGTTTAGAAATTTGAACAAATTAGGGTATGAAGAACAACCTGCATTGTGGCAAGCGGGATACTATCAATGTTTTTGGATCTGAAAAACCTTGTAGGTATTGAACTGGAAGCAGGAACCCCAATTTTGACCTTATTGACTGCGACTTGTGTTCTTGAGGGTGAAGATTGTGAAATTTCTAATCTTCCATACTTCAATTCTTTAACTACATCTTCATTCTGTGGCTGTTTCCCTTTTTTCTTCTCAACTTGACGGTTCAAACAGCCTCTAATCAAATCCAATTGCAAATCCCCCTTTTTCAGATTCATCTTCTTCAAAGCATCATCAAGATCCTCGGAAATATCCACCGATGATTTCAATTTCGCGTGTTTTTTGTTTCTTTTACGCCGTTTACGAGACAGAAGAGAGCTGTTTTCACTTGGGTTTTTACCCCTTTTTCTGGAAGAACTCGTATTCTCGTTAGCCCTAATTTCACTCTTGTCAGTAGGATTTTCATGATTTCTTCGAGTTCTTTGACGGTCAAGCTTCAAATTCTCCGGCACTGGTTCGTTATTTTGTCGAAGACGACCTTGAAGAAAATGTGCTTCACACATAGTTCTCCCCTCAACCACCGGCCGTCGGCACCGCCATTGCCGACCGTCGTTCCTTTTACACCTCTGTTCATCGGGTAAATCACCACCATTTTCTGCCATTTTTAACTCTGCCTTGTGGGATTTGCTAAAACTAGGAAGAATCACAAGTTTTGAAAAAAAAATAGAGGAAAATTTTAACACTTTTTGTCAAGAATTTGAGGGATCTTTAGGCGGAAACGGAACAAGGGTTTTGGATGAAAGGTGAAAAGAAAAATAGACGGGTATGTTAGCGATTAACGGGGAACAAAGTAATGTTGGCAAATTGACGGGCTTCGTTAACGGGTCAGAATGTGGGTTTCAAGCAACATCACTTTCTGTGTAAATGGGTTGGTTGTAAAAAAACGGATCGTAATTAAACAAATAATTCATTTGAGTAATCTTGACTCACATCGGGTCTATCTCAACTAGTTTATGTTATTGTGTAACCCAATTCAATCTGATATGTAAAACTTAACCAACTCATTTCTCTTATTATGGGTCAACATTACAGACAGGATAAGTAGAGCCAGAGAAAAACATCAAAGTTATTACTTGCTTCTATTCAGTCATCCATTAAAAAAAATTCAAATTGCTCATCACACAAATGCCAAACTATTTTGAAAGACTTAAATGCATAATTTATGGGTGCAAAGAGAGTCATAGAAGCAAGATTTAAAACAATTGAATTGGAATTTGAAGCATTAAAGATGAAATATTATGAAAATCGTGATGAATTTACCGGAAAAGTTAGTAAACTTGTATCACAAGGTGTAATGAACTTGGGCATTTCAAACATTAATGCCCAAAGTTAAAAGAGAATGAGCAAAAGTGGCATCTCATTTATCAAAACCAACATTGTTATAATTGAATTAAATTCTAGATTAAGGGGCAAATGTTATAATATTATTTTTTTAGGCTTCAAGTATAAGTTTGTGTACATTATAACACAAATATAATTAGTATAAGTTAGGACAATTATGGTTGCTAAGTAACTATCAAGAAAACATTTAAGCAGGTTTGGTAGTTAGCAGCCAAATTTATGGATATATATACTCATGTGTTGTCACATGAATGCATGAAACATATGTATACAAATCTTGTGATCAATTATTCTATGCACTCTGACTCTCTGAGTGTATGATTCAGTATTTACATGAAGAAAACCGATAGTTAACATTTAATTCGAAGAGACTAAAGGTCCAAGCCCAAGAATCGAACATACCATCACTCCAGAGTCCAACTTTGAAATGAAGTTACACAGTTTCTTAGGGACTAAAGGTCCAAGCCCAAGAATCCAATATTTATTTATTGCGTATTTGCGTGGACGCTCTTTTGAGCAATAAATGGAAGGCCCAAGTTCAAGATTCTGGTGAACACATAACTTTTGAAATTGTCATTTATTTTCACAAAATGTCAACCTAGTACGTTTTGTAGGGAACTTGACTAGAATGTCATAGTTGTTAGAATAAAGTTTTGGTAATTTGACATGTTTAATATTGGCATTTTGTCGAGGAATGTTGATAGACGCATTTCATATATATGTAACAGTACACATTTTATGTGTTATTTTAAAATACAAGCTTATGTTAGATAGTTACTTATATGGTGATGAGTGAGTGTCTCGAACTCAAGCTTATTATACAAGAGGAAAAGATCCCAACCACTAAGCCGATATTTACATGGTAGCATGTATTTGAAAAATGTGAAATGAAGTGGCGTTTAAAGGATCATTTTACCTTCTATCAAATGAAGTGAAAAGGTTGAGTTATCGATGGATGTGAAAACAATCAACGTGGAAAGAGAGGTATAGTGCTCTGTTACAATTTAAACAGGTGTAAATTGTTTTTGTTTTGGGTTCTCTCTCTAGCATCTTGCTAGTGAGGATCTCCTTTTAATATTAATAAAAATAAAAATACCCTATGTCGATTAACATTGTATTTAATTATTACTATTCATCTACGTAATTACAGGTGGGATATCTATTGTGACATATACCTCTTGTCCCGGACGCATATGTGGCAATCCTAACGGTATTGATGCATTAAAAACGTTTTGTATTGAACTATCGTTTTTATAACAACAAATTTTCTACTTTGTTCACGCGACTTTAACCCTTAACGACAAAAGTGGAAGGAGGTCTATTTCGTTGATCGATGTCAATGGACCAAGAAATCTGTCCTTAACATATTTTAGGAATCATCATCATCATCGTAGTCAGTATATCCCACCTAAAGGTAGGGTCTGAGGAGGGTAAGATGAAGACAAGCCTTACCCCTAACCCGTAAAAATAGAGAGGTTGCTCCGAAAGAGACCGCCGGCTCGTGATACCTGATTAACCGTCATCCCAATGCTTTTAACGTTATTTTCACGAAAATAAGTAAAATAACGTTAAAACTCGTGCAATTTTACTTTTGCCTCACGAGAGTCCACACATATATACATTATATGCGCGCAATATATTTTGCCATAAGCGAATTTAAAACGTCTAAAATAGACGGTGACATCCATACTAAGAAGATATTTAAAGGATTTTAGGTGGCTGCGCTAATCACTAATGTTAATTGAATTCTTAGTTTCTAGATAGTTTGATTGCACTTAGCACGACACGTTTATTGAAAAGAAAGGGGGTTGTTTAGGTATTTGATAAACCTAACATCAATGAGGTGCGTCACATATATTTTGCGCTTATTATTATTTTCATATTAAACATAATTAATCATAAAATATGTTTTTTTTTTCTATTTTAATAACTTTAAATTTTATGTACCACGTAAGAGTGGAAGGGTATTATCCTAAATCTCATCTCCTCATCCTCATAAGTTTTAAAAATTTATCATTTTTAACTACCCACAACGAATACTCACTTATTACACGCTTTTTTCTCTCACTCAGGTTATGAGAATCTTTTTTTACGTGTCACTGACGCATCATCAGTCACACAATCACCACCCTTTCAGCGCATAGTCTTAGAAGATGACAACAGGTTTCAAAGGTATTTTAGATACCCGATTCCTTATACTCGTCATATGTCCTGTATTCATACTATTAGGTTTACGTATAATAATAGACAAAATAATATCGAATGATTCTACTTTATCAATTATTTGTGGGTGGGCCTTCTCAAATTATAATGTACACCCTTTGTCCAGACCACGTCCTCACTTGTTTGAAACAGTGCCTTTACTTACCGGGTAGGAAACCTTGAAATGACATAAATGAGTAAATGACCACTCAATTCTTTTGAGTAATATTTTTTCCTTTTTTTCCCTTTCATTTACAATAAATAAGGTCTGATTTGTGTTTCTAACTGAATGAATCATATATGATATTTATATGTTATCTATACAAAAGATCTACTTAATTTTCAGACCATTTATTGTCACTCGTATATTGCATTTCAATATTTGATGTTATGTTGTCGGTTATCTTATATTTTTGGGTGTTGCTAAATCAGACATACTAATATACACTTAAGAATTACAGAATTTTGTCTATAAGAGGATTTGGATTCTTAGCTATATAAAGTAACATTTTTTTATGTCACTTCATGACTTGTTACTATTTGACTATAAATTCTTTGGTAACTTTTTTTTTTTTTTTAACAGCCAAACTAAGGATTATATTAAAATTCTTTGGTCACTTACTTATCTTTTATTTTCTTTATAGTTTCAAACATGGCTTTAAATAAGTGGACATATATTAAATACAGGGTATTGGAGTTTCAATCAACGGTCTAAAATTAGAGTTCTCAAAGTCTCGTAAAAATCAAGATTTTTATTTCATTCTTGCCCTACCTTCTAATATCTTGTAACATTTATGTTTAATAAAATTTAAAAATAAGAATGGATCCTCTTTATATCTAACCAAACGAACAGATAAACCATTTATCATTATTTTAGGTCTAGAATTAAAGGAAATGTTTTGTAGTTATATTTGTTATTCAATTTATAAACCTTAGTTTTAGAAATCACCCAAAAATACTTACAATATGAATTTAAATTTGTTTGGCTTTACTATAATCATCGTGATAATGATGCTTTTGCTAAATTTGTGCCGCCCTTCAATAAAATATTTTATAAAGCTGTAATCATATAATCACTTAGCTTTAAATAAAAAAAAATGTTTCACGTCAAGTGACGAAGTTAAGTTTAATTATTAATAATTTAATTTAATAATGTCATTATTGTATCCAGAAGTGGCAACTGTTTTAGAAAGTATCGTGGATTTGTAGTTTTGTACCCGAAAAAAATAGTTAGAATTACTTTAATTGTTATTAAACCTATTATTAAGGTTTAACAACTTTAGTCATGTTTAATATATTGCTTAACTTTAGTAAAAAATTATATATGCTATATGTAAATAACTAGCAAATTTACCCGCGCGTTGCGACTGGACGGTAAGATTAAAACTTGTCCGTTGCGGTTTTTTGTTATGAAAATTGAAACGTATATAGAAAACACTATTATGTCCTGTATAATAAATTTAATAAAGTAAAATGCTATTAAGTCGGTGTCTGTCTCATTTTTCATCATACTAGACTATTATCATTAGTTGATATACTACAAAATAAAAAATAACATATTTTAAAAACAACTTCGTTTTTATAAAATTTATGCCGGTAGGCTTGCAGCGGAAACGTACGATAAACGGTTGAGACGGTGACATTAATGTGAAAAGCAAAACAAACTTTTGAATTTAAAGTTGTGATGTAAACATGATAAAAACAATTGTATAACGGAAACAACATTTTTTAGTTGGTGTCCATCTCATTTTTTTTAATTACCCAGGTGTTGCGGTGGGGAGGTACGATTAAAGGAACGTATAAAACTACGACGAACCGGTTATGGAGACAAAAACAAATATAACACGTTATCATGCTCCAAACGTTATGGAATAAAAAATTAAAAAAATAAATAAGTAGAAAGAATAAAAGAAATTATAACAAAGGTAACCCATGACCATTAAACCTTCAAGAATAATTGTGCAATTTATCAAACTTGAAGTACCAAAAATGAAAGTTAGTGAAAACTCACAATGCTAGCTAATGAGAATATAATCCAATGATCGCCATAATACATGATATGGATCTAGACATTATAACAAATATCTATCACATGAAACATTTATTTATTCTAACAATTTTAATCTTGTTATACAAAACATACACGTCTGAAAAAATTTCACATTGAGAAACTAGATGTGCTTGGGGAATCTGCCTTACTTAAGTATCACTCTTACAAACCTTATGCTTGTTAGCTTGTATCTACCGAAAAGTACACACTGATAGATGCTTCTTATGCCCTTAACATGTGAAACTTTTGAACACATAATTCTCGTTTCTTATCACATATTTCAACTGTTCAATTACCTAACCAAGAGTACTATAATTAACAATTGGACTCGTTTACCTTAGTATGTATACCCTGGTATTGTGTCCTGATTTGTCAATGGAACCACATTTTTATGTTAACTCATTATTTAACTAATTCATTAGCCATATAATTAACTAATTAAATTATTTTAAGTAACTAAAAGAGAAATTAGTTTTCCCTAAATAATTGATCAATCAATCAATTTAATTAGGGTGTGTAGCCAATAAGCTCTAGATCAACTGATTTAGGAGGTAACCCAATATATGGTCTTCAAATGTAGAGTTCATTGGTCCTTAGACATAAGAAATTGAAAATTAGTCCAAACAATATGAGATAGTTACACCGTTAATGACTGTTAGTTTTTAACGAATGTGGGTTGTAACTTGTTTTATGATAAAATCACAAGAACCATTCGTGTAATTTCTCTAGATTTAAGAAAATGAAACATACCGCCGTTTGGTGCTTTGTGTTTTGTGTATGCATAATGAATCATTATTGTAAACTTTAGTTTATTTTTTCAGAGTTTATTCAATTTTGTATTTATCTTTGAGTTGATCTGGTTTGGTTTTTATATATTTACTTTTTAAGCTTTTATTCAACCTTTTAAACTTTTATGCGACTTTTTTAATTCTAATGTAAAATGCACAAACGGTAGTTTGATCATATTGCAAATTTACTCTTCTACCTGCGTTAACAAGGGTGGGTACTAAACTTCTAACTATCTCACAGGTATTTGTACTAAGTTTGCAATTTCTTACAACTGTTGACCAAACTTGTGATATGATCAAATCACATATATGCACCATATCTGCAACCTTACTACAACTTTGAAGTATTTAAATGATATGTTATCCATCTAGAAAACACAAATGTAAGAAATTTATAATAAATTAAAGTATATGATTAATGTAAGTATAGTTTTATAGATTTAATGGAAATGAAGATAAATTTTCTTTATATAAAATAATTATTTTCAAAGAAATTAAAATAGAAAAATAAAAAAATTAATTTAACGAATTAAGGAGGATAAGATGATCATTTATTTTCTTATGATTTCGTAGGTAGAAATTGGCAAATTAATTGGAGATTTGGAGTGGATAATTGTTTGGATATGGTGAAAGCTATAGACAACAAAATCAAGCCACTGATCCACAACATTACTTGTGCTATGGCCCATGTGGAGTGTTTGGACGGTGCCAACTTGTAAGAACTCACGGCTGTGTCAGACTTTTAAGGCTTTGACGACATTTCCTAAAACTTTTTAAAACGTGAACACACAAGCCTAAAATACACTCATTATTTATTATTATTATTATTTATTTCATGGGACATAAACTCAAACTACTATGTTTTTTGTTTGAATGACTATGTCTTAGATCAACTACGATTGGAGTTAAAATCAACTACCAGCTCATTTGAATCACTAATTTTGCCTACGACAAAATTAACCCCCGGCCTCTTACTGAAAATTCTGGATTAACACTGTCAACTCGTCAAGCTATATGTCCTTTAGTTCACTTTATACACTAGTGTGTAATAATACTGTAAACAATAGTTATAATCTGATGAAACCAAATTTATTAACGATACAATCTTTTTTTAAAACAACGTTTGGAACCACCTTAATGCCTGAGTGTGCATTCCTGAAACGAAACGAAACATCAACCGTCCATACTAATTTTAACGTGTCACGTCTGACTCACCCAGAAACATCATAAAGGTCATTGTGGGAACCTAACTCGAAAACATGTGTTGAAACCAAAACGTTTGTTATGAAGTCTTAGTAACCATTTGAGGTAGAGTACTCTAGAATACAATCGTATTGTATTAAAGTTGGTTGGGAGGTAGGCCTAGACCTAGACCGGCAGACCCCACCAGACCACTCCTAACTACTTTTTATCTTTATATAAACTCAAGGAATCAACCACACACCACTCAGCGTTTGCTCACAGCAATAACAATGGCCACCACCCACTTTACGCCGGATCACATCGACTCGGTGGTTTCTTCCCCACGATCCGATCATCTCTCGGTCGACAACAACGATGAATCACGTGTCAGATTCATGTGCAGTTTTGGAGGAAAGATATTACCACGCCCTCATGACAACCAACTCCGCTACGTTGGTGGGGACACCCGCATGGTCACCGTACTCCGCCACAACACCACCTTTGCCTCCCTGCTTAGCAAACTATCCAAGCTTTCCGGTAACTAAACCATACTGTTTTTGTTTTTTCCTTCAATTACTCCATTAATTAATCACTTGAGATAGGTACAACCGATATATGCGTAAAGTACCAGTTACCAAACGAAGACTTGGATTCGTTAATCACAGTAACGAGCGATGAAGACGTGGAAAACATGATGGACGAGTACGATCGCTTGGCTCACAATCAAAAAACGGCTCGGCTTCGGATCTTCCTATTCCCAACTGACACCTCACTCTCGCGAGGCAGTAGCATCAGCTCGCTGCTCGACGGCTCAGTTAAGCGCGAACACTGGTTCCTTGACGCACTCAATGGCGGTGCGAGTCTGGATCGTGGCCGATCAGAAGTCTCATCAATTGTCTCTGAAGTACCCGATTACTTATTCGGGTTGGACCATCCGGATGACCCGAAGCCCAGAACAAAACCCTTGGTTCATGATAATGTTTCGGATCCAGGGTCGCCCGCTCGGATGTCTTCTCCGTATTGCTCAACTTCATCCTCCTTGGGGCCCACGACAGGTCCCCCGGTCCCGAACCTCCGACCCGTCAAAACTAAACTCGATAATTACCCGGCTCCAGTTGTTAGTGAACCGAAAGAAACGGTTTCTGAACATTTCACCGAGGGTAATGACCCGATTATTTTGAAGCAAACGGATTATCCGGGTCAACCCATGTACTATATACGTCGGACCTCATCACCGGCCCCGGCCCATGAGATGCCGGTTTACTATATGCAACCACCGGGTTCAATGCCTCAAGAAAACATTCCGGTTCAGTCGGTACCGGTTCGCGGTCAATATGGTCAACAGTTTATAGCGCCAACGGGTCAAATGCTTCATCCTCAAGTATCAAATATGGGTCAAGTGTACTCCGGGTTGAGGCCCGCTTCAGGTGGTGAGTCATATGACATGCCGGGTAGAAGTGGTAGCGGGCCGGCCCAGCCCGTTTATTATGGGCCAAGATATGTTGGAGTTCCGGGCTATCCCGGTATGGTTTTGCCAGGATCCGAAGACATGAAGCAATCTGGGCCTGACGGGAGAATGGGTCGGGCTCCCCAATGATGTTATTCTTGAATAATAGGTATTCTTAAATGAGCCACGAAGTTTATGTTTGATATATTTGTGGTTTAGTTATTTATTGTTTTCCCTTTGTTGACTTTGAGTAGGTCCATTCATGGAGATGTTTGTTTCATAAACTATATATATGATTGTGAATAGTAAACAACTATCTATAAGAGGCCTATGCTGAAGATTTGTAAGTTAAAACTGACGTTGTTTTATATATCACTTTAAGTTTGTGGAAAAACTTAATAACCCAGGTTAATACACTCACGGTACGAATAAATAATCCTAAGTCACAACTCACAAGGGTCTTCATACCCTATTTTGAACTTAGAATATTTACTAAAAATGCAATCACTATAGACAGGCAATTAGGAATTCAATTGTCTAATTTGATGTTTTGAGTACAGACATGATATATGTACAACATTCATTAAATTTAACCTATCACATGGGAGTTTGTTGGTTTGATGGAAGAGCTTTTCAAAGCAACAATCATAACACATCTAGGTGTAATTCTATTCTAATATAGTTAAACGGCAAGTTTTAATCCCCTCACGTAATTACTGTTCAAAATTTACAAGTTAGACTATCCGGTATACCGGGCTGTATTGGAGCTGTAGTGGGGGCTGCAGTGGTTGTCACGCAGGAGAGAGAAAGTGTAAAGTAGGTGGGTAAAATGGTGGAAATACATAGGCTGTAGTGGGGCTGTAGTGATGATTGATTATTCATTTTTTTTATAATTTCATTTTATAAAAAAAAGTCTCATTAATTAAAAGAAATAACATTATTTAAAAAAAACTAATTAATAAAAAATGTTAAAATTAAAAAAAAAACCTAGCACATATATATATCACTTATACCCCCATCTTCCCCATTTTTTAAAACCCTAAAAAATATCCCTCATCTATGCCGCTCCAAAACCCACCAGCGATCTATCACCGCAACACCAAAACCCACCGCCGATCAACCTCCCTCCGTCATCTCTCATCTCTGCCACTCACCCACCGCCGATCAACCTTCCCGGCGATCTATCATCCCCGCAACACCAAAACCCACCAACGGTCATTTTTTTGCAAGAACGGCGTCACCCGGGTGACGGCGTTGCCGAAAACGCCCCAAAAACGGCGGGGTGGGGCGGTGTTTGGGCGTGGAAGGGGCGTTGTTGGGGGCCAAAACACCCACTAACGTGGGCATACCAGATAGTCTTATACTCCATCATGTACAAAAGGTATATGCATCAGTATACATACAATATATACATACAACACATGAGCGTATATAACACACAAAAATAGACGTCCTCTTCACTCTCTCTCATCACGACCGCTTCACTTTTCCGACGAGACCGTCGTTTCCTCCGATGCCTATCATCCCCGAGGCCGTCTCATTCTGACCGTGCGTCGTTGGTTGTGGCCGACGGGTTTTTTTTCCAGCCAACTTCCTTTTCCGTTTGCCGTCATGTCCTTTTCAGGATATGGTTGTCGTCGGTAGGCTCCGATCGACTGATGTCTGTGTGGCCGCCTCCTTTCCGATGATTGATTGTTTGGGTTTTTGGTTTGTGGTGGTGGCCGATGTCTATTGTCACCCTATCCTGTGGGTTTTTGCTTTTTCATTTTCAGCATTAACGCTCCGGTGAGGTATGTCACCGTTGAGGTACGGTTGTTGACGGCGATGATGGCCGGAGGTCTGAGCCCTAGGGTTATCGTGGTGATGGCTGGTGATGTGGGTCTAGAGTTTCATTTGCTGAACTTGGATCTGTGATTTTTTTGACTGGCGATGATGACCGGAGGTCTGAGCCTTTGGTTATGGCGGTTATGACCATATGTCTGAGCCTAGGGTTTCATTTTATGTTATGTATGTTTCAGATGATGGATTATCCAAACCCATAGAAATCCGAGATGAAGATCAACAGTAAACACAAGGCTTCAAGCGATGTGAGTTCTGAACTAAGGGAAACTATTAACGTCAAGGTATATCGATAATTTTAGGTGTTATTTCAGTCATTGTACCTTATATTCGGATGTTCATTCGGTTCTGATCCGGTTTGGCGTTTTTGTGATTAAAAAAATCTAAGTACCCCGTTATTTTCCTGTTCGTAATTGGATTCTTAACTATGTGTTTTTTTTTCTAGAAACCATCAGTAGTTTAGCTGGGTTCTGGATAGCAGTTTATGTAAGGTTTCTCTTTGATGATTGCATGCAGAGTTATTAGTTTAATTTGTGTATTAAAAGTTTTGCATTGTTAGTTTTGCTGTAATTGATTCAACCAGTACCAATTTGCTTATTTGTGTAGGTTTAATATCGATTTGCATTGGATTCTTATTGATCGCTTGGTCGTTGAATGAAATGTAGTTGGTTGATTAAGCTATGAATATATTATATATGATTGTAAACTCTATTTGAAATTCACTAATTAGCTGGTTATATGATTCTGTTTTTAATTATTTAAGCCTCAGTAATCACATATAAAGCACATATCCAAACGCTCCCTAAATTTTGAAAGTCAAACAGGCCATATAATATTAACTCTCCGGATTCTTATATAAAATGGATACCAAGTTTGAAATCTTCTTTTCTGCCTACGTGTTGACATAACTTAAATTGGCCTTACAATGCTATATTTTAAAATACCAATCCAAGAAACATTGCGTTTCTTAAATTACCTTTCCAGTTACTCGTAGATCCTATGTGATCAACTAATTATCATGAGCCAAATCACAGAACCAAAACAGTTGATTGATACAACTAAATATTGGTCAGTTTTTTAGAAGAGAGCATTTATAAAATGTTTAGTTTTTGAACATAGAGTTTGTTCATATCTTCATGAGGTGTGTCCAATTTAGGAGGTAATACATGCTGGCTTTATAAGTGATTGCTTCTCTTTTATATTTAGTTGTATAATCTCTCTTTAATTGAATATGTCGACATGTTATGTTTCAAATTCCATTTGCCAGGAGTTGAAAGAAATTTCTTTAATCGGAGGGTGACTCTACCATGGTGTCTTAAGAATTGACCAGTAGACTCCAAGATTTTCTACTAGCCCAGGTATGTATTTTCATGGAATGGTTTGACCATGTGACGATGGTTTCTATAGCATCAAATCTTAAACATCACATTGTTACAGGGTATTGCCTTGGTGGTGGCCTAAGAGTGTTGGTGTTACTTATGATCTTTTGATTGTTATTGCATTTGATTTTTTATCTACGGCTCAACAAAATTAACATGTTTACCTGTGTTCATATAAACGGAACACTAGATTCTAGTTGTACCTAAAACTAAAGATAGTAGAAGAGGAGACTGTCAACAAAATGTATTGAGGATTGACTGAAATATTAACAAGTGAAGACAAAACTTGCAAGTTTATAACAAATTTCAAGTGACTTGATTTTATTTATTTAAGTCCCTGTAGACATAGTGGTTCATATTTATGTATTCACAAGTCATGCCTTTTATCAGTCAATGAAAACACATTGTGAAACCTAAAGTTGTGATCGGTCTTCTATTCCTTAAAGAAGCTCCACATACTTTTTAGTTTAAACTCATCATCACATTGACTTTATATGGTTTTGACAAAATCTATATTCAATTGTATTCCTAATCCTGGTAGTTGGTATTGCTAAGCCATCTATTTATATTATTATAACTGACATCAGCGTAGAGAAAGTAAAGCCAACAAAATGATTGAATTGGGTTCTTTATAGAAGTTTCACATCCGTCTAATTCAGGTAATTCTTAATTCTTAATTAAGTTCAAATTCGTTTAAATTTATAATCCAATTAATCATA
>WOUH02000012.1:5813558-5824367 GCA_009936405.2 Stevia rebaudiana
CCCCGTTTTCCCCCCCCCCGTTTCCCCGGGGGGGGGGGGGGGGGGGGCGGTGTTCCCGAATTTCCCCGACGCCCCGATGCTTTCCCCGACTCCACTCCGCCACCTCTAATGTTCATCTTTTTTGCCTTTTATTGTTTATTTGTCAAGTAATAATTTTTAACCCATTATTTTAAGTTTAAAGACTACCACAAACCAAATCGAGAGTTCGGACTCTAGCGAACCGAATCAAGAGGAGGTGGTTCCACCAACACAACCAACCCGAAAGAAAACACTGCCCAAAAGGTGGACAAGTGTAGAAGAGTTCGCCTTATGTAAGGCTTGGCTTATAATTCTTAAGATCAAGTCGTCGGCAATCCACAAAAATGTGAAGGTTTTAATAAAAGGTATAACTTTCCTTAAAAATTTTTTTACAAAAATGCGATATTTTATAATATGTATTTTTTAAACTTAGGTAACTGAAGAGTTTCACAAACTCATGAATGACACAAGCCAGACCCTCGATCAATTTTTTTCAAAATGGAATGATTTGAATGCCTCATTGAAAAAGTTTAATGGTTTTTACCAACAAGCGTCAACGAGGCATGTACGTGGCGAATCTGATGAACAAGTCGTGTTGAAAGCATTGAGCACCTACAAAAGTATAGTCAAGGCAAAAGGTTTCCCTCACGTTGACGCTTGGAAAGAGGTTGATTATAGCTCTCTATTGGCGGCCTTCCCACTAGCAGGTTGTCAGTCACAACCCACATCAAGAAGGTCTAAGGCAAACAAGTCAATGGATAGTTCAAATGCCCATATCCCCCTAGAACCTCAATGAAGATGAAGAAGAGATTGACACTTAAACCGATTGTGATGGTCCTCGTATTTACTATGAACCCGATCGGCCAAGTAGAATGGCAAAGCGATTGGTTGATCCTCCTCCTTGCACGAGGAGTTAATCCAAAAGATTTCATACTTAAACTCTTTCAACAACGAGGAAGCCGAGCAAAGAATTCGTGTGCGAGAGGAAAAATTGCGTGTCATAAAAGAGGAAAAGGATGTACGCGTTGAGTTGATGAAACGCCAATAACACGCTTTGGATGAGAACAAAGGCGATGGATTTGGATTTTATGATGAAAGATCATACGATTTACGAGGATCAGCTGTAGTATGAAGATCCAATGCCACAACTGATGATCGATCATACACGTGAGATTGCGGCACATTGGGGATGACATTGTGCTTCTAGATTTTTTATTTCTAAATTGTAGTGGACTTTTTTGATTATTTTTGTATGTAATTTTTAATTTTTAAGTTTTTTATTTAAGTTGTATTTTATTTTTTATTTAAATTGAATTAATGAAGCTCTTTTATTTTTTTTTTTGCTCTTAAATTAAATTAATTAATAATAGAAATAATTTTTTGGGACGACACCACACAAGATTGAGAAACGTGTGAAAAATTAAAGAAAATCTAATGTATCACTGACGTAGAAGCAAGGAAAAGTAAGAAAATGTGAGGTGAGTCTCTCCATTCTTAGAAATTGTATCACATTCCCAACCATCTCCACCACTCTCACCGTCTCACCGTAACATCTCTGCCCTTATACCTTTGCCACCACCTTCATTGCGCTACCACATGTAGGTGCGTGGTGCCGGTGATGATGGTGCTAGAATGACACAAATGTTTAAGCTAAGAATCTAAATTTATAATTTAAATACAAAAAGATATTTATTTTATTATCAGCTTTTGTAGAACGAGATTGACAAAGAAAGGTTTCTCAAAACAAGACAGGTGGCACTTACTTCAATGACTTTGAAAATCATGGTTAACGAATATTGACTTCATCTGTAACATACTTATCCGGATAATAGTTTTCGTGGAGATTGTTATGATACAAAAGGTTTTTCTTTTGAGAACCCGGATAATACTTTTTGTGGAGATGGTTATAATATAAAAGACTTTTTTTTTTTTTGAGAATGATAGAAAGGAATCTGAGTATTTGATTAAATAAATAATAGTTAAGATGACATAGTCTCACAATTTAAAAAAAAGTGCGTTTATTTGAACGTAAAGGATAAAAGGGGAACTAACCAACAATTTTGATTTTTTTTTAAATAAAACAACTTCTACTCATTTTTTATAAATTAAATAACTTATACACATTTTTTTTTCAAATGACACCATAATATAGAGAATTTTATTATTTTTAATTTGAGTATAGTATTGATATAGTTTTGTCCGATTTTTTTTGACGTGGTACGTATTCTTTTAATTTGGTATGTGTTTTTACCCAGTTTATAATGATTAAGTAATTCTGAAGTTGCAGTCGGTATTTTTAAGCTTTCAGTCTGTATTGTTAATCCTTTAGTCGGTTTTTTTTAAGCGTTGGTCCGTTTTGTATTTTACGCAATTTTTTATTGTGAAAAGATAAGTTTAAACACCAGTCCATTTTTTCATAACTACAGAACATATTTTTAAGCTTTCAGTCCGTATTTTTAAGCCTTTAGTCCGTATTTTTTAATGGTTGATGGTTTTTTTTTACGCACTTTTTGTTTGTGAAAATATAAGTTTAAGCACCAGTCCGTTTTTTTCATAACTACATAACGTATTTTTATACCATCAGTCCGTATTTTTATAACTAGAGTCCATCATTTTTGCCCAGATTGTTATGTGAACATATATAAAAATAGGTGGGTGAATTTTTTTTACGTTCCTACCCTTACCCTAATGACACGTGTCATTTTCCTGTAGTTTTTTACACTTTTCACAGCTTTTCCTCTTTGTACATTAATCATCTCCCATACTTTTCGTATAACCCAATCTACAAGTGTATATTGTCAATTAATAAGTTTTAAATACCAAAGATTGATACATTTATTGACGTCTAAGATGCTCGACTTTTCTGAGTTGTGTTGTCATACGGGTCTATTATTGCTTAACAAATACTTAATAATAACTCACGTGGCTCGTGCTATCTCCACTTGGTCCAAGATCCTGAAACGGTCTTCTTTTCACTCAATAGACTTTAACCAGTGACGTACATGTCCGTCTCCAAGATTTTATCTATTTGTGCGACATAAAAAATTAGTCCATATATACATAGACAATATTTACAAATCTAAAATTGAGCTATGTGCCTGACACTTTAATAGGTTATAAGTTCATGGGATATCTTTTGGAATAGGGCTAAAATTTTAATGAGTTAAATGGTTATGACTTACGAGTATAAATCATATATGTTTTTATATCTTTGTTAAAATTATATAATAGTAAAATTTTAGGCTTCTTAATAACGAAGACCTTGTATGATCACATCTCTCAGACTCTCTTGTACAGTAGCGGAGCTTGAGTGTCGTATCAAGGGTTGCCAAGATCATATATGTAGAATTTTAAGAGATTTTATGGGTTGCCGGCCTATATATATAAAAAAAATTTCGGTCGAAATCGCGAAATTTACACTACGCGCGAAAAAATAAGCGGTCGCCCGGCCCCAGGCCCACAAGAACCTACGCCCTTGCTCTTGTAACCCCTGATCCGTAAATATATGGTTTAAAATGACGCATAGACTAATTGCTTTGATCAAGATAATTATTGATAAAATAATTTTCAAACATAGATGCTATTTTCAAAATTTTAAGTGATAAGATAATTTTCAAACACACATGCTATTTTCAGCATATTAAATGATAAAACAATTTTCAAACATACATATTATTATTATAATAATTATTATTACGTGGTTTAATAAAAACCGTTTAATGGTTTGAAATCAAATATTAATCATGGAGCCCGATGGATGGAGTGATCATGATTCATTGAGATTAAAACAGACTGTGTTCAAATCTTGTGAAAGACATATATGATATAACTTAGGGGAAGACATGAGTGTAATATCTATAGTATGAGACTCGAATTCAAGACTTCTTATAGGTAAACTCAAAAGAATACAACTTGACTATAAGCCATGAGTAATTTATTATCATACAAGGGCACACGGTATACGTTCGGGTAGTCCATTGGGTAGGTATTTATCTGATCGGGTACGCCGCCGCCATCACCACGGGTACCCTGATCGGGTATTAAACTCGGGTAATAATCACCGATTCGGTTAAGGTAAGGAGTGAATAGTAACGGCTAGATTTGTAGCCGTTGAACGGCTACATTGACTAAAAAAAACTTATTTCCAATCCATTTATACCATTCCACTTCATAATTTTTCACCCTTTTATAAGACACACTCATTTCACTCACAAAATTCTTCACCATTTTATAAATACACTCATTTCACTCCCAAATTTCTTCACCATTTATAAAAAATGGATCACATGGCTAACCAAATACGTACATTTCGATTCACCAAACGAGTTACTTTTTTTCGACGATGATAGTATTCATTTTTTTGCTAGTCTAGGGGAACTTGAAGAACGTAAGGAGACATGTGCGACACGATAGAGAAAAAGCTAGTGTGACTTTAATTGAAGATTATTTTTTAGATTCCCCAAAGTATTCTGACTCGACGTTTCGACAAAGGTATCGGATATCAAAGTCTTTATTTTTAAAAATAGTTAGTGACATAGAAGCGAAATTTGTAAAATTTCAAGAGGGTGTAGATGGTAGATTTAGAAAAAGTTTTACACCATTACAAAAATGCACGTCGGAAATTAAACAACTTGCTATCGGAAATCCACCGGATGAGTATGATGAGTATTTGTGTATGTCGGAAAGGACTTCTCGTGAAAGCTTAGAATACTTTTGTATTACAGTTATTAATTTATATGGCGAATAGTATTTACGCAAACCAACTAGCCATGACGTTGCACTATTGTACAAGCCCATGAAGATAAACAACATCTCCCAGGAATGGTTGGGAGCATAGATTGTACACATCTTGTTTGGCGGATGTGTCCAAAATGCTTACGTGGCCAATATTTGAAGGGTGATCACCAATACCCGACGATAATGCTAGAAGCAGTGGCTTCAAATGATTTATGGAATTGGCATGCCTTTTTTGGTCTACCAGGGGCAAACAACGACATCAATGTTCTTCAACAATCCCCAATATTTTGGAATGAATAAAATTGAACTACACCAAAGTGTCCATTTAATGTGAGTGGATGCCATTACCAACGTGGATATTATTTAACCGATGGTATTTATCTGTCTTGGTCAGTATTTGTAAAGGTGCCCCCTTGTCCTACAGATCTTACGGAAAAAATATTTAAGAAACAACATGAAAAGATGTTGAGGAGCATTTGGTGTTTTGAAGGCTAAATAGGGTATAATAAGGCAACTGCTACGTGCGAAGACTTTACCAAATATTAGGAATTTAATGTTTGCATAATATTACGTAACATGATTATTAAAGATGATAGTTTTGCAATATCACCGGTACACCCAATCCAACCTGTGGTTAACGAGAATGCTTTATTGGAGTTGCGGCATGTAAACATACATTTCAGACTCCATTTTGATCTTACCGAGCATCTACTAACTTTGATTTGTCGTATTTCTTATCAGACGGGGATTAGTTTAAATTATGTAATGTTTTTATTTATTTCTTTAATTTAGTATTTGTCATTCTTTTTAAAATTTTAATTTATATCACAAAAAAATTGAAAAAAATATATTTGAGTTGGGGTATTATGGTAGTACCAACATCAATTAGGGTATTTTAAGGAAGTTAGGATAGTTGATAGGTGGCAGTACTTCATAGGTTGGATATTAGGGTACTTGAGGGGAGTTAGGGTAGTACTCCCCTCACCCTAATTGATCTCTTGAACATCCCTCCCCAATCAATTCTTATATAACCGGGCATGAAAGTAGCTACTTCACTTTTCCTTTCAGAGGTCTTTGACTCAAGTCTTGTCGAAAAAAATTGCTTTGAGTTAAATTAGATAGTTTTCACACTTGTAATACTTTTCCTAGGTGGGTGGATCGGGTCATCATGTCTTTGAAAGTTGAAACGGTAAGGTAATCCATCTGTAAAAATGGGTGACTAAGGGTAACTGCCTAGCTGGCTTTAGCTCTTAACTTTATATATCTATTGATAGGTGATAGAAACCCAGATTAGGATGTAGTAGCGATCTTTTTTGAGGTTTTAATTTTATAATTTTATATTTTTTTATATAAATTATAAATTAAAATCTAAGACTTTTGGTGAAAAAAATATAAAAAACGTCGAGTTGTTTTAAAAAAAAAATTATTTTTTACAAATTTCAGAGAATTGTAAAATATGCAAAATATTACACATGTGACACATTACACTGAAATTTTAAATTAATAAACGCGTTTTTTTTGAATCTCTTGGATATGTTTTTCTAAAAATAGTCGTTTTTTATGTTTTCTTTAAGTTAGAGTTCTCGAGAGCTTTCGAAATTTTCTTAACTCGAGTGAATTTTCATTATATATTTAAACATGTGGCTATATATCGAAGTGACATCTGAGCAGCCGCATTTACGTAATAATAAAAGCATATGCACCACCAAAATCCAAATGATTTCGCTCAAGTACAATCTTTTGTGCACGCCGTACATGTTTCCTATAAGTTCGTTCATATTACTCATATAAATATGTGTTTAGGTAATGAAACATGCACGAACATTAACCATCAAAGTATGGATAGAAAGATGTTACAACATCTCTTCTTCTTGTATAAATTTTTGCTGAAATTACTAGGTTACCCTCAGGGACACGGGAGGAACAAGAGCTTGAAATATGTGAAATATGAATCCATGGAGGATAAGCACACATTAGAGGAGTTGCAAAACACCACTCTTGTGTTTGATGTGGAAGGAGGCTTATTAAGATCATTTTCACTTTTTCCATACTTCATGCTAGTGGCTTTTGAAGGTGGTGGTGTGTTAAGAGGTTTAGTGTTGTTCCTATTTTACCCTTTGATTTGCTTGGTTAGTGAGGAAAAGGGGTTAAAGATTATGGTGTTTATATGCTTCTTTGGGATTAAAAAAGATAAATTTTTAATTGGAAGGACTGTTTTGCCCAAGTTTTTTATGGAGGATTTAGGGTATGAAGGGTTTGAGGTGGTGATGAGGTGTGGGAGAAAGTTGGGATTGAGTGAGTTTCCTAAGGTCATGGTTGAAGGGTTCTTGAAAGAGTATTTGGGTATGGATTATGTTTACGGGAGAGATTTGAAGGTTGTATGTGGGTATTTTGTTGGGTTGATGGAGGATCATGTGCCAACAAGATCAAGTTTCTTGATAAATGACGTGTTTGGAGAGATGAAAAATGATTGTCATATCATTGGTTTTGGTTCTTCAAACAAGACTTTTGATCATCAACTTTTCTCTCTTTGCAAGGTCTATTAATCTCTCTCACATTATATGCATATATCCATACATATAGTGAATATTACATAATCAAATTTATTAATTTGACTAGATAACTAGAAGAAACGTAGAAAAATTCAAATATTTTGCTTTTTACCACACACTTGTTCTCTAAATCTATTTTATTTGTCTAGTATTACGTGTATATGTATTGAATTTGTATTGTATATTTGTATATAATTCTCACAGTTCTCTACGTGATAAATATGGATGGTTTGGATACAAATCGTGTTTTTACAAAAATGGTGATAATCAAAATGTTATCATAAATAAAAAATTGATATTATTATAATATATATATATCTTTTTTTATAAAAATATGAGATTGAAAGTAATATTAAAAATAATAATATGCTGTATAATATTTTCATAATATTCTTGTTATGTTGGTATATAAAACATAATTTTTAATAATAAATTTTTATTTTCACAGTTTTACAAAAAGTAGGCTTGTATTTGATCTTATTTCGTGATAAATATAATATATAATCGTCGTTTTCATTTCTTGTTAATTAATTCTTTCATCCAAAACAACAATTTATTCAGACTATACGTTGTGGAAATAACCAAAGTAAAATTAAGATGCCAAATTTAGTTAAAGACCATTACACCACTATTAAAAGTTTGTAACAAATTCTAATGGTCAAGGGAATAACTATGGTTATTCATTGGCTTTTTTCAAATACCATTAAATTCATTCTCTTTTCAATATAACCATTAAATTCCTTTTTTAATAACATGAAGTTTAGCATTTTTCATTTTATAAAATGCAAAAAAAATGATTCAGTGATAATTGCAATTAGTTAAAACCACTAATTTGATTTAAAGGTGTCTTGAATGAATTTATTTTTGTCTACATGACATCTAGATGACATTTTAACTAAAGTATTATATTAAACCACTACACATAGCCTTATACAATGTGAAACATCGGTTGAGAAAGGTTTGACATCTACGGGTGAGCTTTTCTTTTATTTTCTATCACTTACGTACCAATGAGAAATATTTTTAAGTGTATATATAACTAAAACAAGAAAGAATATTAGCTTTACAAGTTTGTACAAATAGTAACATGTTTGTCGTGTTCATCTATGATAGGTTTGATCAACTTGACGGTGACAATTACTTAGAATATCAGAGTCGACTTCTAATTTTTAAGTATAGGATGAAGCTCGTGAAGAAATCATCCTGTGATGGTTGGATGGTGTTGCCAACGATTTAAAATAAAAATACCCTTTAATCTTTAGTATTGGTATAAAGTATAAACATAAAGAAATATTTTAAAACTAGTTTCCTTTTCTAAATTAAATATTTAAAGTTAGAAAATACTATCAATTTATTTACTTTTTAATAAACTGTTCCAAAACTTTGACCATTTATTTTATAAATGTTAGAATAGATTTATTTATTTTTAATTAATAGAAGATCATCACTATCTAACTTAATTAATAATTTTGGGAAGATATTAAATAAAATTGGTATAATATTCATAATAGTAATAAAATAATTAGTATAGATTTTTTTTTGAATGGTGGTAGAAGTTAAACTTTGGTATCTTAAGAAACTGTGAGTATTATCAACATGCAATACCTCCAATTTAACCTCAATATATAGATCGATTTATATAAAGTAGTAAGAAAAATAGACCGGGTAAGTTGGTGATAAAATAACGGGCAGCTAATGATAGGAAGGTGATACACGTACATGTAACGTACAATGATAAGACCGACTTAAATCAGAGATAACAACAAGACGGGCCCTTACTACTTCTGACTTATGAGTTTCATTAAATGATAACGGTTCAATCATTTCTAGTCTTTAAATGATTTTGTTAATTTATTTTTTTGTTAACAAAGCCTTTTTGTAATAACAACAATATAGTGTCCATTTCAAAAAGGTTCGATTAATCCTTGTCACTCAATTGCCAGATACATAAAAACGAATATCAGGTAAATATAAGTTTAAATGAATGTTGCTTTTGTTTCAGGAGATATACTTGGTAAGCGAAGTTGAGAAAAGAAGATGGAGAGCACTCCCACAAGACAAGTACCCGAAACCATTGATCTTCCACGACGGAAGGATCGCATTCAAGCCCACTTTTATCGCGACATTAGCCATGATCATATGGGTTCCATTCGGATTATGGATTGGCCTTTTGAGGATGATCATCACAATATACCTTCCATACACAATAGCCATCCCTATTTTGTCCTTCACGGGGATGAGAGGTAGACTATATATCCATCCCTCTACTAAACATAGATTAAGGGTACCGTCTACAAGTCTAGTGAAGCCCAAGGGCACGTTATATGCGTGCAACCATAGAACATTACTAGACCCGATTTACATTTCTATGGCGATAATGAAACCTGTAACTGCCCTTACGTATAGTGTGAGCCGATTCTCAGAGTTCATATCACCATTAAAGACGTTCCATTTGAGTAGGAACAAAGAAAAAGACTCGAAGATGATGGAAGTGTTACTTAACCAAGGTCATGACCTTGTGATTTGCCCCGAAGGGACTACTTGTAGGGAACCTTATGTGCTTCGGTTTAGCCCTTTGTTTGCAGAAATTAGCGACGAATTTGTCCTTATTGCTCTAGATGCAAAAGTGAGCATGTTTTATGGGACAACTGCGAGTGGTTTCAAATTTTTGGACCCTTTGTTCTTTGCGTTGAATCCAACAGGGATCTATCACGTGAAGATTCTTGACACGTTGTCACGTGCAAATGCACGTGAGAAATCGAGAATTGATGTTGCCAATCAGGTTTCAAAACAAATTGCAGATGCGTTAGGGTTTCAGTGTACGAATCTAACCCGAAAAGATAAGTACATGATCTTGGCAGGAAACGAAGGGGTTGTTTAGCAGGCAGCATAAATCGACACCAAGATTGTTTATTGTTACTACAAATCATACATGTCACAAGCCTCTTTTTGATATAGTATGTATGATTCATGCTAAAATATGTTTGATTGTAAATGACAAAATTTATGATTTATTAATAAAAAATGTCCATATGTTTTTAAGTGACGATTTTGTTCTTTAAATTATATCACATTAAAACTGACAGAATGAAAACCTAAATTTTAATTTTTTTTTAAATTAATCAATTTTGTTTTAAATTAACGACACGTGGCAAGATAAGAAAAAATTAATTTTTTTTATAAAAAATTATTATTATTTTTTAAAGTGAACTGAACCGACATGCATCGTCGTGTTTTTGATATGCATAATTGTGTTTTTGATATGCATCATTGAGTTTTTGAAATGCATCATTGTGTTTTTGATATGCATCATTGTGTTATACGATTCGTACGTTTTGTAGGTTTTTGTGTCCTGATTTGTGTTTTATGACTGTCATTGTGTTAGGCGACTGTCATTGTGTTATACGACTGTCATTGTGTTAAACGATTGTGACGATATTACCCTTCATGTCTTTTCAAAGTTCCGAATAATTACAAAAATGTCACCGCGTTAATCCTGGCC
>WOUH02000012.1:5842350-5855645 GCA_009936405.2 Stevia rebaudiana
CTTAAAATCTTAAATGTGTGCTTTATTTCATTGTACATCCTGCTTTAAACTATTGTACATTTCTGGATCTCTTAAAACCCATGGATTGACCCATTCAATATGTATTATAAAGTAGTATAGATATATATATAAGGGACAGTTAATGTATAAAGGGGAAAAACCACGCGAAACATAGGAAGCCATAACAATGTGTCGCGTGTCATGTGATAAAGGGTAAGAGTGTAAAAAAAATCACGCACCCAACTTTTATATATATTCGTTGACCAAACAGGATAAAAAAGACTGACTATGACTATAAAATACGAACCGTGGTGTAAAATATACGGACTGTAGTTTTGAAAAAAACGGATAGTTGCCATTCGTTTTGACGATCCTTCGGGATCCTGTTTCTTCTTTTGGCTCAGGAGTTCTTTGAGATGTCCCTTGTAAGAAGATAGGTAATTTCTTTCCTCAGAGCGATACAATCCTTGGTATTGTGACCGATGTCTTTGTGGAAAGCACACCATTTTGATTTATCCTTCCCAGCGAATTGTTTGTCACCTCTCTACACATTATTTCTGATATATCAACAGAAAAGCAATAAACCAGTTAGTTTAGTATATTATTCCTCTTCTTCCTCCTCGTCAACATAGGTTATCTTGTTGGATTTGAAGAAAGGTTTTTATTTGTATGGCTTGGCAGGTGGTGCTTCCATCTTTCTTTTAGCAGGATCACTTGTGAAGCACCGGTTCTTTTCTGAATATACCGGTCGTCTTCCAATCTTATGAACCTTAAAGTTCTGTTACGAACTTCGTCTAAGGTTCTACATGAGTGCATAACTAAGTCTCATATTCAAAGCTTGCACTGCGGTGGTTATGTCGAGATTCAAGATATGTAGGCATTCCTAACCAAACCTGTTAATATAATCCCTCAGTTTTTCCTAGGGACGTTAAAATATCATGTACAAATCACTGGTTAATCGTTTAAAACTCCTACTATAGGAGAATTGGTTATTAAATAAGTTAATTAAATGAGTAAATGTATTGATAGTTATGGGAGGAACACTTAGCAACCATTTAAAGGCTAATCTTGTTAGAGTTGATCCAAATCCCTTGCAAAGGCATGCTTCCTTTAGATTGGCAGGGATAGGATTGACTTCCATCAGTTGCCTATATTGGGCTACATGTTCTTCGGGATCAGTGGTACCGTCATATAATTTCATCTTTGGGGTTTGAAAGCGTTTGGTATTTCCGTGTCACAAATGGGAGGTGCAAAGCGGGATAGCCGATGAGTAGTTGAGACTACTTCAAGAATTGGTTTGATAATTCCTGGTACACTCGAGATTAAGTCCTCCAACTTCTGAAATTCCTTAGCCACTTCGGGGATAATTCCCGAGCCCTGAGAAGCATCATGGTTAGAGTTATTTGAATTGTAAGCATTAAAGTTACCGTAATCAGTCGTCCTTGTAGGAAATGGAAGTGACCTTTCAGGTTCTCGGAATATACTGGAGTAACCGGTTCCTCGGGATATTTCAGAATAACTTGTTCCTCGGGATATGAACGTCGCAAGGGTTACATCGGGATAAAATCGGGATCTCCACCCTTTGTTGATCCCAGACTTCCAAAGTCCAAATTTCTGGGAATCAGTGGAGTATGCTCCACAACTTTCTCTTTTCCGTTGTCATTCAATTTCTCCATTTGTTCGAAAAGGGGTTTGATGGTTTGCTGTTGCTACTCCATTTGTTGCCTGGCCTGTTTAAACATAGAGATAATTTTTCTCATTATAGATAATTACAAGTGTATGTGATGTTACCCTGGTTGTCGGAACAGTTTCCGACACAACGGTGGTCTTTCTTGTAGTGTTAGCATGCCTGCTTAATGAGAACACCGGAAGCTGAGTTGAAAGACTCGTAGCTATGGTGGAAGATGAAACTGGAGCGGATGTTGATTTTGGTTGAGAAGACATTTTTTTGCAAAAATCCTTAGAAACAGTAAGTTGATTGATTTTTAATGATGAAAAACACAGTTTGTCCCACGGTGGGCGCCAAATTGTTTCGGAAAAAAATTAACAAGTTTAAGTTTTAGCAAATCTGAATTGGTTCTGTGAGGTTGTGTGCTTGTATATTCCAAAAATCAATGTAATATGTGATTTGCAAATATATCCCTAAGAATCCCTAGGAATAGTTGAGAATCTGTAAATGCACTAAGTAAATAACAATAAGGATTTTTAGCGAGCAAAGCTCTTAATCTAGTAGGATCGCCGGCATAAAATCTCGGACAAGTGACCAAAGAATCACTTGTCTAGTCAATCTTATAAAATGGTAACAATGAGTACAATACAAAGCAAACAAGTGGTTGTATAGTTAATGTGATCGCAAGAAAATGCTAAGTGTTGTAAAGAATGCGAGAGTATATGAGAGCAGAAGAGTTGGTGTGTGTTTTCCTAAACAACCACTGGTTCCTTAAATAAAATAAAAAAAACAACGGTCGTAAACAACTTATGCGAATAATCAGGGATCACAACGTCCACATTCTCCATGACTTGGTCAACTAGTCGTTCTTCTCCCCTAGCCGCATAATCTGTTATTCGGTTAGTATGCTGAGTCATTTCCACGTGAGTATTTGATCGTGGTTAAGTTGATAAGTAGGTTTTAATTTTGTCGAACATTGATCAGCTGGTCTTCAAATATATATAAGAATACATGAGAATATAACTTGCAGACACTTTATAATATCTGAACAAATATAAGCATATAATCGGGAATATCCTTAAATATGTTCATGTTAATATTCTCAAATATCTTAATTAAATTCAGCCCAAACAATAAGTATAATATTTCTATATTAAAAGAAACAATGTGTATGTGTACTGAGTGTCCATAAACTGCACGTTATCATGGTGTTTTCCGAATGCTAATGAAACTAGACGTTTTATTATATCTTTTTGAGTGGTCATAAAACTATATGATTTTGGTGTTTTTTAATAAGACAATTTCACCAACACAACCATAAAACTCTAATCGCCACTAATACGGCTCATACAATTATTTCTTTGGCGTTTTTTGGTATGGATATTGTTATTTTTTAAACATAACGGATTCCAATAGCTAATGCATATGTGAAAACGTACAGTAAACCATCCATCAAATAATTTCCATGTAAAAAGACATCATAAATTTGCTCATATACAAAATCACCATAAAATTACTAGTCAAATTTTCTAGTTGGAAAACACCTTGCCTCATTACAAAAACACTATAAAAGTGTTTACACCATAAAATAAATTTGCATGGTTAAATTGAACAGTAAAAAATGCATTATAAATTGCACTTCAAAACACGAGAAATTTTCAAGTTAAAAACCAGCATGAATATTTAGTCATTTTAAAAATATAATAAAAACACTAAGCTTGTTGAATATCAAGTTCAAATTGTTTTTATATATCTTTATATATATAAATGTTATACTTATTAAAAAGATAAAGATGCATGATTATATGGTGTTTTCTAAAAACCATAATTATGTATAAAAAATTACATGTGGTTGAAAAAGTGTGGAGAATCTGAAGAAAAAAAAAAAGCCAACAATACTTGCCATTTATAGGGGTGAGCAAAACTGGATATCCGAATAATTTCGGATATCCGAAATTTCGGATAGTTGATTTTGATATCTGAATCCGGATCCGAAAATTCGGATATCCGAGGTTCGGATATCCGAATTTTCGGATACGAATTCGGATATCAAAACGGATATCCGAAATTCTTAGTGTTGTGTTTAAGAGCAGGTTTGATTCCCATGAAATGATGAAATTTAATACATAAAATCTATATGAAGATTTAAGAATCCATAAGTACTTACTTAAGACAATAATCAAACTTCTAATGAATACTCTTCCATTGTTTTAACAAATATTAAACACAAAAAATAAAAAATAAAATGTCACCAAAGTGCTTTTGTCAATGGTGGTGAATAATGATTCAAGACGAGTAATTTAATAATTTTGTAAAGAGACTAACGGAAAGAAACAATAACACAAGAATTATAGATGGAAACTGCAAAAAGAAATGACATTGGTGAACAAAGCAGTGACCAAATTTTGGTGGTGATTTGCCGGCGATCGGCAGGTATGACAATGGTAAATCACATAGAAGTTTAGAAGTTGTGTGGGTGAGTGGGTCTTGTAAGGTATTGAAGTCTCTCAAATGGTCAAAGATATGCATGTGTGCTAGAAAATATTAGGATTTTAAGTAGTAAATGGCAAATAATAAATAATAAATTTAATATTTCGGATATTCGGATATCCGAAATATCCGAATTTTTCTAAAAGTACTATCCGAATCCGAATCCGAAAATTCGAATATCCGAATTTTCGGATATTTTGAATTCGGAATTTCGGATAATTCGGGTTCGGTTTCGGATTCGGATTTTTTGCTCACCCCTAGCCATTTCTATTAAACACCTATAATTTCCTGTAATGGAGTGGCATACTCACAACCCTCCATTGATCTTAGAGATAAATGTTATAGGCGCGTCACGCCATAAGAGAATAATTAGAGAAACTAAAGTGGCTAGAGGGTTAGAATTGTAATTACAAACGCTGTTGACTTTTTAATGACTATCTCTCCATTATTTTAAACATTCGTAACTTTTTTAAACGTCACCAATTTTATAAAAGAGAGCATATTTATCCATTCAAAAAATATGATATTTCTATATTATAAAAAAACGATTAGGTAGGTATTCATGAAACTAAGTGTTTATATGGTGTTTTTTAATTACTTAATTCATGGTGTTTTTGAAATGCATAAGTTTATTGTGTTTTGTAGATAATTTTGTAGTATTTGTTGAATGTATAATTTAACTCACCAATATTATGATGCTTTTTTACTGAGTCATTATGTTTCTGGGCTGACAATTTAAAAATTTAATCACGCAAAACTTTATTATTGATGATGTGTAGTATGCTTTAAGTAAAGCATACCTTTGTGTTTAATCTTCACGTCTTAGATTTACCCTAAAAAGTGATGTTGAAGTTTGTTATCGCTTTCATATTTGAAGGACAAGAGGTACTGATCCTGATGCTTAAAGAAGCAACACAAACAACTCATCCATCAAGTCAAATTTCACAAAATATAAGAATATAACTCAATCGGACCGGTGAGTATCTATTAATTAAAATCGTAGTTGTCGAATTATTTTTCTTTATTTGATTAGTCTCTTGTCGTGTGTGCAAATTCCACGATATTTAAGATTCCAAATATATATATAGTATACACAAGAATTTGTTCTTGAAATGCTAGATAATAATATGAAACATGACGAATACCTATTTTAAGAACCTTTCGTGTTCTCCAAAAGCTTACTTATTAAATAGAAGTGTGAAAATGAAAGCTTTGCTGACAGAATTTATATTTCTTTTTGTTTTTCTTTTACTATATATATATGCATGTAATCAGTAATCCTGTTTAAGCAATCTCTGATTCAATAATGGTTGTATACTTGTTTTGATTAGCGAATGTAACAAGGGTAGAAGTGGAATGATTTTGATTTCTTAATTTCTCTTATCCCTTCTTCAATTCTTTCTCCTCTCTTCTGTCACATTTTGCCAATATTTTTTAAGGACGTATAAATGTTCATGCGGCAATTTTATGCAAATTCTCGCCATCAAATTTCTCGGGTAAATATAGGTATACATTCTATGCACATGTGCATACATGATATATATGAAGTTATAGCAATCCTAATTTGTAAATTTAACAAAAAAGGATATGCACACGTGAATAAAATGTAAAATTTGTATAGTTTAGTAAGAGCATACGGAGTCGTCCGGGAGAAGATTGGGGCCTGTCGGTTCGGGGCCGGATGGGAACACTGTCCCGCCACTTGTGGGGTGGGGAATTCGGGGTCTTGAGGCCGACCAAATGTGGGGAGAAGAAATTAGGGGGGGGGGGGGGGGGGAGAGGAAATATTGGGAAAGTGAGGAAAAGTAAAACGACACCGCATAAAATAGGAAAAAGTGGGGAAACCATTGACGCTGATGTGACACTAATGTGAAAGCAGAGAAAAGTGGGGAAGGATGAGACGATCACTCCCTCCCCTCTAACAAGTCCAAACATAAAACCATTATATGTGTAGTACGCATATACAATTGTACGTTTAAGAAAATATTATACATACATCAATTTTATAAACAAAAAAAAACCCAAAATAGTAGTACATGCATATGAGATATTTTTTGTTACGACGAGAGAACTGCCCTATTTGCTAATTTTAAAATACAAGTACAAATGATAAGAGCCTACAATAGTTCTTGAATAGAACCTAATATATATGTGACCACGCTATTTCTATTTGCTGTTTCACAAAAATATATATATATGCTATATAGCCACGTGGAATATATATTGTGTAAAATAAAGGCACCACGCATTTCCACTTCAGTACATTTTTCAAATCTTTGTAAATTATTAGTTTTACATATCATCCTACATGTTAAACTAAATAAGTCAAGGTGATAAATCGTTGACCTTTGAGACAATTTATTAGTTATCATATCCTCTCTTGATTAACCCAATCTTGGTACATAAACATAAATCAAATTAAAGAAAGCTTCCACAACAACAAAATTCCAACAAATGCATGTAACATCTTAAAGCTAGTTGCGCAATCATTAAACTAACATAAAACAGTTTTTTAAGATAAACCATAAATACAACTAAATACATGTAAAAAAGCAATTTTCTTTCTTTAAAATAGAACCCTAATGATTTGCTAGCCCTACATCAAACTGGCAATGGTTGTCGTTCCTTCAAGGGTCACTTTGAAACTTTTTTTCTCATATCCTCCTTTTTCCAACTTTCTTTCAATGTACTTCTAACACACTACTCCATTATGTGGCTCATATTCCTCACCAAATTATATTTTAAATTCTTCAAGTTTTTTCGATATTTCAAGTAATTTGTTTAATTCGAAATAACAAAAAAACTTAAGAACGACCCCGATATTGTAGGAAAACATCCAACGGGGCATGAACTTATAATGTTAAGGTTATATAGATTGAGATTTGAGTTTTTTACTTCATTGTGAGTATTTAAACGTGCTCCCAAAACTTGATGTCCAATAATCAGGTACGGTCTCGGTAGCAACAGGAAACGTACTTGATACTGGCACGAGGCAAAGTCCTCGACTCCTTAAATCTTGTTGTTTAGCTCTATCGGGGTTTTCTTTCATTTTGTCATTCATCTAAAGATTGTTTTTATGTTAGGGAATAGAGTTAAATTAAAAAAAGTTATAAAAAGATTTCAAGATTTAAGTAAATATCATATAAATGTAAGTATCTCACCTGTTGCACTTGCATAGTAGCTCCGTTTTTCATATAGGGGGTACTAAGAACCTGAAAATTGAAACATAAAGAAATGACTAAATATGGTTATATTAGATTAGATTAGATTAGATTGCTTGATCATGATTCATGAATAAAGTAAAACGTACATTGACTTGATCATGAAGGAGCTTAATGTATTCAATAGCCTCATGGAGGACAGATGCTGTATCAGTCTGTATAATCCAAATTTGCAAAAATACATATAAAGAGGTTGAGTTCATTCATACAAAATATGAACATAAGTTTAAAAGAACATTAAACTTTATATATCAAGCGCGCAAATACCTTTCCAAAAGGTGAAACCAATTGCTGGAGCGCAGTGACTCGATCCCCTAGTTTCTCTTTTCGAACCTGAAAATCGTACGCGTCTACACATTAAAAATTGATTTTCTTTCACAAGATTGAGCAAAAAACCATGAGTTTGAAGCGGTATATACCTTAAATGTTGGTAATGGTGATGGTGTTTCTAAACGTGGTCGCTTGAATGTAGTTTCACCTGAGTTTTTTTTCACTGAAGATCCCAAGTCCCGAATATCTTTATTAATCTGAGACTAATTAAACAAACAAGAACGTACCCAATAAGATCTCCACTAATTTATGAGACCAAATAGAATATAGTTTAAACAAAGTTCTTGATGAAACCCTAATTCATCTTGATGAACCCCAGACTTTTACATCCAACAAATATTTAATCTTTATTGTTACCTTGATGTTGTGACAATTGGGTTTATCTTCATACATCGAGGACAGATATCTAGATTGTGTAGAAGCAAAAAAACCAGCTCGATTATCGGTTAAACCCGATGGAGATTCATTCCAGAAAGGTGTTTTGTTAGCTAAGTGTAAACCTCCATGAATAATTTGTTGTTTTGGCTTTACTAAAGAAGAGAATCCAGACATGCTTGAAACCGTATCAATATCATCCAAATTCGCATGAAAATCATAAAGTGGTTGTTGTGGTGGTGCTGCTGGTGGTGATGGTGATGAACTATCGAACAAATTTTGTAGTAAACTTGAAGGGTAACCATATGAAGTGTTAACCAAGTTTCCGGTGCAATCAACGGAGGTTGAGATGAAACTTGAAGTTTGTTGTTGGTTCATATCCGCCGGTATGTTGTTCAAGATTTCCGATAGGGTTTGATTGTAAGTAGTCTCTTCATTTGTTCCGTTACTAATGAAATTTTCAAACAAATGATCATCAGATTCTTTTTTGTTTCATATAATTACAAAAGATATGTATGCCTCTATGGACCATATGTTAGTGGAATTAAAAGCTGTATCAATAATTGAAAAAACAAAGTAAAAGAAACACAAAAGTTTATGTATACTTACACCAATAAAGCTTGATTCCAGTTGGTAGTTGATGGTGACGAACCCATCATCTGAACGGCGGAATCCGGCGAGATAGCGGTGGCGCAACCACCGGAAAACTCGTCAGTTGACCTTGTTTTCATGTTTAAAAAATCGTTTTGCCAGCAGCCACCGTAAAACGATGAGCCGTTGAAGGTGGGTCTCGGTGAACTCCACCATGCTCCGCCGCAGACCTCCGCCTGAAATTCTTCCGCCATGTGAATTTATCAACTGATATTTCAATCTTGAATATATTGTTCTTGTTTTATGTAATCGATCAAATACCGTGAAACATCTGAGAATGTACGGAGAGTAAACTACTGGAATTTGGTTGACATTTATATTGTGAAAAAGGGAGTCAAAAATAAATTGATATTTAATTTGAAATTTCAAAGATTGTATCTTAGAAATTAGTATTTAAATAATTAGTTCGACATTTTATTTCGGGAATTTACTTTGCTTAAAACAAAGTATATTAATACATTATATAATAATATTAATTAGCAAATATAACTGAATATATATCTTAAAAAGTTGCTAGAAACTTAAAATTAGAAAGTGCATAGTAATACCAGAAATAAAATTTAACATTTTATTTTTCAAGTTGGTTTTAGTGTGCTTAAAGTCATTTTCAAGTAATAAGTATTTCAACTAAGGGACAATTGTCTCAATGGTATCCTGAGTATTTTTCAAATGATTGGTCGATCTCACGTTAAAGTTTCACTCGGAGCATAAAAAGATGCGATTGAGTGAGCCAGAGGGTTTTCCCTCAAAGTGAGTTTCCTCTTGAATTGGTGAGGTGTGGTTGTCATGCTTTCAGCAATTCACTGAGTGAAATGCTGATATGTTTGTCATGGTGAAGTCGGATCACCATCTCGTCACCCTTAGAAAAAAAGTAACAAGTATTTCAATGAGTAATTTAAATCACATAGAACCATAAATATAGGTATACTTAGTGAATAGTTTAATATCCACCTGATAGAAAGTAAAAGATATACCATATAGGTAAAATTAAGTATTACGTATAATTTTATAACTATACTTGACTGTGATTACCCAAATTCGTAAAACATAATTAACGTGCACAAGTTTTTTGGAATAAAATAAATAAAGATTGGTATTAGTTGTATAAATAAGTAAATAAAGTAGGGGAATTTTGGATAGAATTTGGTTGTATTATTTTTATTCAAATACATACCTACTTTAATAGGTTGAAGATAAAATACTTATTGTATCGTCACCTTTTCATTTCTTTTTATTATAAAATGTTGAAAAAATTCGAGTTGCTTATAAACAAAGGGATATGTATGATATAACTTATAAGTGCCACGTAATTATATATTTCGGAAGAATAGTATATTTTTGCATGTTTGCCAAATTTTATAATAACCTAAGTGTGTTTGTAAAACGATTGTATTTATTAAAGTTAGATATGATCACGGTTGTTAAAATCTCGATTACCCTTTGATTAATAGCCGATTAATCCTTAATCCTATCATCACCGATTAATGACCGATTATCATTAATCAGTCCCACCGGTCAAAATAGATGTTCTTCAACATCATAATTTTGGTTAAAACTTAACCAAATGTGGTCACAAATGAACAAAAATAGTTATAATTACAAATTTTGACTTATTTATGTGAACTCTGAAGTATTATATTCATATTAGTATGAGTATACATAAAGTTTTTAGAAATTACATATAAAACTTCCAATCCGATTAATCCCGACTAATTCATAGTTCTCACCCCGCCGCTCGACTAGCGCTTAGCGATTTCTACAACACTGGATATGATATCACTTAAAAATTACTATTTACTTTTGTATATTCTTATTTTATAACTTAACTAGATTAGATTAATAGTAAGGGTGGAGGTATGGTATCCTCATACCCTCAACTCTCTCCAATCAAATTTTGTCATCTCATGACAGATAAGTTTTACCCTATTCAATCCTCTCTAACCCTGAACCTATGTAATGTTACCATCTCTAAGCCTAAACGTTATTTAAAAAAAAATTATATTAAAAACACACATTTCATTAATAAATGTAAGTCAAGAAATACATTTAAGTTAATTAAAACAAAAAACATATATTTGCATTTTTTAAATTTAAATAAATGTTAAATAAAATAAAAAATGCTAGAACTAATCTTCATTTCATCTTCAATGTATCTCTCGTTGAAATAAACGGTCTTTGCAGCAATGTGAGCAACGAGATCATATCTCAATTGAAAGTGTTTCTGTTCATCTCACAATTCCGATATAATGTCGGGAACAAAATAACTGTTTGGAGGATCCTCAATATAATTCGGTGAGATAGCATGCCCGTCTTTTTTTATCACCATATTGTGCATTATAATGCATGCATACATTATATTTTGTAAGCGCTCTTTTTTCATTACCCGGGCGGGTCGTGCAAGTATTGCCCACTTAGACTTCAAAATACCAAACGCTCATTTAACGTTTTTCCACGCCGACTATTGTACCTTTCTGTTGTATGTTTTCTCCTCCACGTTGTCTGGCTAAGATCTAGTTTTTACAAAAGTAGACTAAGAATGATAAATCACATCAACAAGATAGTAATCACGCTTGTATTAGAGTCTGATGACTGGCTATCACGAACCACTTATCTCCTTGTTGACTTTTCCGTGTTTTGAATTTGTGCTGCAGCTTCAACATAGTGGACTAAAAATGAACCATCACTCGACTCGGATGATGACGAGCCATCGGTTGAATTGGGCAAGTAAACCTTTTGGCGCGACATCGTTTTTTTATAAAAGAGAGTAGAATTAAATATGTGGAGAATGATGGAATTTTTTGTAATAAAGAAGAAAATATGTTGAGAAGAATGGAATTTGGTGTGAGTTTAAAAGATTAAATGAGTGATTTTTATAAAAGATTTCTTTTTTAAGATTATGACCGTTTTTCAACGGTCAAACATTTGAAACACATCAAACAAGCGTCGGGTAAATGAACGCATGAGCCAAAATTGATGGGGGAACCCTCGGGCTATCGGCGGTGTAGCCCGCAAGCCCGAAGGTACCCGAACCTCAAGCCGAGCTTGACACCGTCCAGCCTAATTAATAGTGATATATTTTTTCTTTCTTACTTTTTCGAAGTAATATATACATGATATGGCTTACAAAGAAAAAAAGTATACCACTAAGGTTACAAGGTTTACGATAGGCTCTTAAGCTTATTGGTTTAAAGCTTTCTATCAAGAAAACGTTTAGTTGGGGTTCTCCTAAAACATTGATTACACCAATATGTAGATGACATCATTTCACATAAACGTGAGCATACTTATGCGTGACGACTTTTTATCGCAAAAGTATCTAGGAACTCTTTACTTTTTATTTTTATTATACAAGTCAATATATAGTTTCACATAACGAACGGAATTCATGAAATAGTTCACATTTTATGAGTACCATATATTCAATTGTTGTCAAACACCATTCATCGTTTATCACTAAATTAGTAATTAACTTCTATATAGATATTCTGTTTTGTAAAATCAAATGCAATTATAAGGCTTTCATATTATTGCTAAAAAAGAAAAATAAAATCTTGATCGAGGTCAATTCGTGAGAAAAGGTTTGCTGGCATTAGTGATTGTTTTTGCCACGCTTGATAAGTGATGAAATATGAGAAGTGTTTCGACACCTTAACTTGTGTCAGACTTTAAATACTTGTTGCAAAGACTATCCATTGTCTATGAACCATCGAGATAAAACTGTTCTAACATTATATGAGATAATTTACAATAATTTTTACGATTTTAGTTAGATCGATATTATATGGTTGACGTCGTTCGCGCTACCGGAAATGTCAAAATTGGGCGGTGTGTGTTCAACCATCTATGCAATGAAGGGAAGGAAGTAAAATGAGAAAAAAGAGAAGATTAGTGAAGAGTTGACCTCTTTAAAGGCTAAAAGACACAAGTACGTGTTCCTTTCTCTTTTGTATTGATTGTGCATCCTCTCTTTGGGTCTTTCTTGTTGTCTTCTTGTGGCATGGGAGAATGTTTATGGGTCTTCATTGTGTGAAATTCCAAATTGGCCCCGTGACAATGCAAATGTCCTAACAAAATGGTTTGTTCTGGTGTTAAAGTTACTAGTTTACCCTTAACAATGCATATGTCACAAGTCATCATTGAATAGTTTGTCCTACTATATACAAGTACCAAATATTTGCTATTCAAGGGTTTTGCTAATATCATTTTGATTCAAATCTTTGCGTTACCTTATAACACTATCCGGTATACGGACTGTATGAGGGCTATATGAGGGGCTGTATTGACTGTCACGCAGGAGAGAGAAAGAGTAAAGTGGGTGAGTAAAATGGTGGAAATACATGGGCTGTATGAGGGGCTGTATTGATGATTGATTAATCATTTCATTTTATAAAAAAAGTCCCATTATTTAAAATAAATAAAATTATTTAAAAAAAACTAACTAAAAAAATGTTAAAATTAAATAAAGAGTTAATTGCAGTTTTAGTCCCTGTGGTTCACATGAAATTGCCACTTTAGTCCAATTTTTAAAATTTTGCCTATGATACTCTATGGTTTGCATA
>WOUH02000012.1:5869023-5879227 GCA_009936405.2 Stevia rebaudiana
GGAGCCGGTGATGGAGAACGCCGATTAGGGTTTGGAGATGGTGAAGTCGCGATCGAGAGAATCCAGGGAGAAGAGGCATGCGTTTTTTTTTAGGTTAGAAGACTTTAGAAGCTATGGGGAAGACGTTTGAAAGACATTTTTAAATGAAATGTCTTCAGAAAACCAAACAGTCTGCGTAGCCAAACGTCTGCGCGTGTTTTGTGCGACGCAGACAAAAGAGATTTGAAAGGTCTTTTTAGAGAAAACAAACAGCACCTTAAACAAACCACGGGAGTGAAACCATAATTAACTATAAATAATATGAATCAAATTAATCGGTTAACTTTTATTTATTAACTTTTATTTATGCCAATTTTTTCCATTTCAAAAATTGTCTGCGTAGAACACATGAATGTCCACAGAAGCAACTCCAGCTCTATGACAGCGACACGACCAGAATCACCACAAACACGCTTTCTCCACCTTTCATCATCGCCGGCTGAATCTTCCATCACAAAAATTTATCACGAATCACATGTCAGTTTTCTGTGGAGCCGAATACTGCGTCGCCGCCGGTTGTCTCCGATGGCTATGGAAGCGGTGCACTTACATCGGCAGCGACGACAGCGCCACCTGGCCACCAGCCACCGACGACGACTTCGAACCAGTCCCACATCTTTGCCGTTTAATCCTCGCCGTCTACGAAGAAGACCTCCACATCCCCAAATTCCCACCACTCGGTGGATACCGGTTAGATCCAGATTGCATCATCAAACGCGTCACTTACCCAGAAACCCTAGGTCAAGCTCCCCCTCACCTGATTTACCTCGATCACACTCGCCGTGAAATCGTGTTGGCAATCAGAGGCTTAAATTTGAAGAAAGAAAGTGATTACAAAGTGTTATTAAACAATCGATTGGGTATGCAGATGTTTGATGGCGGGTATGTGCACCACGGGTTGCTGAAATCGGCGAATTGGTTGTTGAATCAGGAGTCGGAGAATTTGAAACGGTTGTGGGTGGAGAATGGGTCGTGTTACAAGATGGTGTTTGTGGGTCATTCGCTTGGGTCCGGTGTGGCGGCGTTGATGACGGTGATTGTGGTGAATCATCGGGATATGATCGGTGGGATTCCGAGAGAGTTGGTGAGGTGTTTTGCTCTTGCTCCGGCGAGATGTATGTCGCTCAATTTGGCTGTCAAGTATGCCGATGTTATTTGTTCAGTCGTTTTGCAGGTAATCAAACCAGGTGTGTATAAACAGTTTGATACTATTAACCGAAGCAAGTCAGTCGGTTTCAAAATATTGAATGAATGGATTCGGTTTTGATGATATGATTGTTTAAGGATCAGTTTAATGGTTTGAAACCTTAAATTGGTTGCATAAACCATATTAATTATTATTATGATTATTATTATTACTACTTTACACGAGCCGGAGGTCTCTTTGGAGCAGCCTCTTTATCCCTCTCGGATAAAGGTAAGGTCTGTCTCTGTCTCACATCCCCCAGACCCTACTACTATAGTGGGATTTTCTATGGGTAGGTTGTTATTGTTGTTGTTATTATTACTACTTTAGCAATATATGATGTGATTTCTATTTATTACATGGGAAATTTATCAAATTAAGCAAGTTTGATTATTTTATTACAAAAATAAACATGAATTTTGGAGGCTAAATTCCAAAAAAGTGCAAGCTAAAGATTAGCCTGCGTTTTTTAAAATTTAGCATGCACTTTTTAAAATTTAGCCAACGATTTATGAAGGGGTGTTGACCATATTTTAGCATGCACTTTTTGCTTTTTAGCCGACCCTTTTCATGTTCATATTGATAAAAGTTGTGTCCAAAATGTTTAATTTAGTAATTTTCCCTTATTACATACCAAGTCATACTTATATCTTTTAAAAAGTAAAACGTATTATGTTTTGCAAATATATTAAAAGAAATTTAAAAAAACTGTCACTGCAGATCAAATCATCAAAACATGTTAGTTCAGCTAATCCAACTAACTCGGCTAGTTTAATTTGTTTTTTTCCTAATCGTGAATCTTTGTAAAATCCAACCAAATTAGACCGTCAACATTCCATTAATCCATTCCCAAAACAATATGTTAATAACTTGCAACACCAAAACTGAACCTTCAAACCGCGTTAAAACCGGTTGATCCAGCCAACCTAACCAACTCAGCCAGTTCGGTTTGTTTTTCGCAAAATCATGGATAGCGGTTCAATCCAGACTCTTTGTAAAAACCAACCAAACCGAAGCATGAACAGCTCTATATCCAAGATAACATTTTAATCAATCGATTACTGAATTGAATTTATTGCAGGATGACTTCTTACCACGAACACCGACACCATTGGAAGACATATTCAAATCGATTTTCTGCTTGCCCTGCTTGATCTTTTTGGTTTGTTTGCGGGATACTTTCATACCAGAAGGTAGAAAATTACAAGATCCAAGAAGATTATACGCGCCAGGCCGAATTTACCATATTGTCGAAAGAAAATTTTGCAGGTCGATTTTTACTCGTCGACTTCCGATTTTCCTGTTTCTTTTCTAATTCGTTATTTTATGAACAGATGTGGGAGGTACCCTCCGGAGGTGAGAACCGCGATCCCCGTTGATGGTAGATTTGAACATATCGTGTTATCAACCCATGCTACAGCTGATCATGCAATAATCTGGATTCATAGAGAAGCAGAGAAAGCATTAAAGGTATTTAAAAAGACAATTATTTTAGAATTTTGTATTTGATTTCACAAACTATTTTGACCTGTTTATTTATATAAACAAGTTGATTTGTGCCCTATTTTATATAAAACGGATCAAACAGGATGAATGAATATGATACGGCTTATTGGAAGACATCCAAAGTCGCAATGTTTTTCAAACAACATCGTAAAGTCGTTCTATTTGTATTTGCTTTTGTAAGAGCATCCATTGTTTATAAAACGTGTACACACCTACGGATGTAAATGAGTTGAGTCGAGTCATGTAAAACCTTTTCTAAGCTTGAGCTGGCTCATTTTCTTAAGAGAGTGTGAGGTCGAATTCGGTTCTTTCGAGCTCTATATCTAAAGTTTAACTTCTCAAATTTCCAAGCTAGAGCTTGACTTGGTTATTCAAAGATTTTATATATATACATACGTATTTGATTTTTTCCCCGGACCCTGCTATGATAGGGGGATTTTATTAGGTAGGTTTGTTTGTTTGTATTTGATTTTTATCTGCTTAGACCATATACCTATAAATTTACATGAAATATAATATACATTATTTAACTATTTTTTACATATATATTTATTTTATTTATTTATTTATTACTATGACATTACGTATGTCTTGTGTCGTGTCATCATGTTTCAATACACATGTATTGGTAACTCTTTATTTTTATATCCTTGAAAGAATATGTTTGCTAGTTATTTGTAATTTTGTTTGTATGCCGGAAGTCTCTTGAAAAGAGGTAAGGTTTGTCTGCATTTCTTATTTTCATCATCCTTGGACTTTACAAATAGCTTTGTTACGAGTGAAATTAGTGGGTACGTACGGTTGTTGTACGTCTATTTATAAATATAGTTTTACATATAGAATAATGTATATTAATTCAATATTATTACCATATAATAATCTTTGATACTTATTATCTTATTGTATATCTGTAATAATACAAAAATACAAAATTATTATACTCATACAACTTAAGCTTAGGCTCAAGCTAGTTTATCAAACTAATTTTATTTCACATTTGACTTAATTTAAGCTTTAATGAGACAAGCTCGAGTAGTTGTGCACAAATAGATATAATAATTGTCACGAGATTTCACTTACAAAAAATATTTCATAAATATATATATATATTTATATATATATATACATTCAGCTAATGAAGGAAAACAGTCCAGAAACTATGACGTCGGCACCAAAGACACAAAAGTTTGATAGACTACAATCAATAGAGAGAGAACACAAGGATGCTTTAGAACGAGCCGTGAGCCTCAACATACCGCATGCTGTCAGCACCGCAGAATATGAAGAGGGAAGTGGGTCCCATGAGTCCACATCAGCCTCAGACATTGAAGACCAATCAACTACAATGGGTGAAAGTGGAAACATCTTAAAAACCGGACCACCTAATTGGAATGAACTGGTCGAGAAAATGTTTTTAAGGACCGGTTCAGGTAAGCTTAAAGCTAGAAAAGATATCGTCACCAGTAATGCACATGATCTCAATGTTGAGTGAGTATAAGAAGTGTATTTTTGTACATTTTTTTGACAAGCGTTTGTGTAGCCTTTGTATTACAGGAATCACATTGTTTGGTGGGTTAGAAGGTATTTTAGCCTTCAGTAATTTATTCTTTTTTTTCTATTTCTTTAATATGTTTTAATGTTTTTGGAATAATTCACTACCACCATGACTACTACACCAATAAATATATATGTAGGTCAGAAGTTTTAATAATCAACTGTAACATTCGCGAAAATTCGATAATTGGTTCAAGTTCAGTGAGCTGAATAACAAGACCCGTCAAGGCCCGCTAAATATATTGAGCTCAGTGAAGGCCTAATATATGAAATTCAAACCTTGATAAATTAACAGACTTGTTCGGTAAGTCTTTAAGTAAATTATCGGAGCCTACAAACGAAAACAGACGATTAACCGTTTACGCGACTGATAACTGAAACTAACGAAATCGAGAGATTTAATTATCTACAACAATAATAATATTATTATTTTTATTAAAAGAACAGAAGCTCCGTCTGAGCGATTACACAAAGTGCGTGCACAAAACGACAATATCACGTCAAACGCATAATTGCCATATTCAACCGATTAACTATCATGACGCACGACTCAAAGAAAGTCTTAATATTTTACGCTCTTTTATCAATATTAAGAATATCTTACAGAGAAAGATAACATTCGGTGCGTAACAAGCTAAACGGTTAAATACAGTAAATACGCGATTGCGACAAGTTTAGTGTAATTGATCACCGGATTAGTTTTATCCAGCGAAATAGGTATTACAAGGTTTTATAATCCTTCAAACATTCTGGTCTCAAAGATACAATCATGAAAAATTTGATGGTGAACTGAAGAAGTGTTAGATTAATAAAATACATGTATAAGATAAATATAATATAATAAAATAAAATAAAAGAAATTTTAAAAATGAACTAGTTAAATCCACAGATTAAGGCTACTAAAAGGAACAGTTTTTAATAACATTAACCAGTTAAAAGACAATTTTCAAAAAACATTTATAGTTAAAGCAGATGCTTCAAACTAAACACTATGCAATAAAAGAAACAAGTGACTGAAACTAAGAAACCAACATTCAGCAATACAAAAAGCACGAAATACCAACAATATGCGATCATAAATTTACATATATGCCTTCCAAAATGACAAATTTCACTCTTGCAGACTCTAACCAAAGTCAGCACCCCATTTAAAACAGACGATCGAAGAAGCTTCAAAATCTAGAAAACATACTTAAGTCTGCATAGCATGATAGTTTTCCAATTCCTTGTCAAGTTCATCAGCAGATTTTTCAACCGCTGGTTTCCTCCCACGACCACCACCTCGGCCCCGCCCAACACCACCGCCTCGTCTGTTCAGCGTGGAGCCACCACGGTTGCTCTTTATGCCACCACGTGTTTGCTGACTAAAAAAGCATAAAGCAACAAGGCTATTAGAATAAAAAAATGAATGCAAACTGATTGCTTTAAACAAACTTCATAATTAAAAAAAATGGGAAAATTTCACAGAAACATAACCAAGTTTCGATTTTGTTCCAATTAGGTCACTCAACCATTTTTCACCCAATTTGGGTCACATAACCTTCAAATTGAGCCATCATCGGATTTTTGTGTGTCAAGAAATATATGTCGGAGATGATGTCGGGGCTAGGTTATTTAATATATGTAATTATATTTAAAAATTTTATAATATATGTTAATTATTCTAAAAAAAATAAAATAAAATTCACGGCATGACTCCACATCAACATCAAAACAAAGGAAAAAATATTTACTATTTGAAACATGAAAAAAAAATATGCTTAAAAACATGTTATAACCTATAATTTAATAAAATTTTAAAAGTTAAGTGACCTAATTGGAACACTTTTTAAACTTGAGTGACCTAATTGGAACAAAATTAAAACTTTGTTAAGTTTCTACAAAGTTACCCCTTAAAAAATTAAAGAATTTAGAAAACATGTACCCATATGTACGATTAAATGCACCAGCTTTCCTTCCACGACCCGCTCCAGGCCTAAAAAATAATAAACCAATAATAAATATTGTAAAATCATTCAAACAGTGAAGAAAAAGGATAAAAGAGGTGACATACATCATGACAACTGTCCTCTGCCCGTTAACACCTCCAACAACATTCACACGAGGTGCAAAAGGAACTTCAGATTTGGAGCCAACAACCTCAATTTTCATAGGTTTACCATCTAATTGCACATTATTATAACGTTTAAGCGCTTGAAATGCATCGGTTCTTCTTGTAAACATTACTTCAGCTGTTCCCTACAACACAAGAATAATAACATTTAGCGCACTAAGTAATGAATTAGCTTTCACTTGAAGTTGAAAACACATGCAAATTGCACACACAAAATATTAATTAAGCAATACACATATTCTTCAGACTAGTGTAATACTTTCTAGTTTCTACACAATACTTTTATACTGAAATATGTAACAATTCTACTTCGGTCACATGGGCATCTACATTTAAATAACAAACATGATATGATATGCAAAAAGGAACGATACTCTAGTAAATATGTCAGAGAAAACAATGAATTGCATATCTTTTAAGCTGTAGTAAGAAGTTAAATTTTATATACTTACATTTGGACGGCCACTTTTGTCATAATGAATTGCATATCTTTTTAGCTCCCCAATCTCAGAAAACAATTCCTATGTTGAGAAATCAATCGCAAAGTAACTTTCATTAAAAAGGGCATCAACGTTTGAACACATGAAATTCGACAAAAAACAGATTGATGAAGCTTTACCCTGATATCTTCATTAGTTACCCCAATGTCCAAGTTAGAAACGTATAATTTACCACCGTTATCCAACCCGGTTACACCTGCTGCTTTAAGACTCTCTTCCAACAAATCACGCTTCCATGGTAAATTCTTGGGTCTGCGAAAAGACTGATGCCACCATACCAAAAAAACACCCAAGTAGAGACAAATACATGTCAGCATAACACATAAAATATAATAAATTCACCATCTTCAGGAGCTAATAAGTTATAATATTATTTGGTATTATTTTAATCCAGTGTTTTCAAATTAAAGACTGAATCTTTAGGTTCAAATTTTGTAAAATCAAGCTATTAGTAATTACGATTGGAAGTTGTAGACTACACCCATGTACCAGAAGCGAGCTCCAGTTCTTAAGTTCAATAAAAGAATCTCCTTTCCAAAATCTTGATGAACTAGAACAGTAGCTAAATAATTCTCACTGATGAAAGATTCCAAATTATAGCGATAAAATGCACCAAGTTCCCTTCCAAACAACCATTAATCACAAAACTAAAGCAACCTCAACTAAATAGCATATAGGATAGCCCCAAACTGTTGAGAATTCAACCAGTTTGTAATCAGAAGTAATGAAGCAACTTTGATTTCATCAAAAAATATAGAACTTCTGATTTCATCAAATAATATATCCCAAAATCCTGAGTACAACCCATAACCAGGATCCATGAAAATCAAACGATGACAGTACTTTGAAACTGGAGCCAAAATGAACTTCTCCGTCAACATTATACTGTCACATACCATCATGTTTAAATTTGAAAAGGGGATGTTATAAATTCCTGAAGTTTGTGTTTTAAATCAGAATCAGAATCTCAATCAAATGCATAATTGTGAGCTTGCCTTAGCAATAGTAAAGGCTGATGATCGAGCATTCACTCCAAGTGAAGCTTTGCGAGGTGGACCGGTGGGTCCTCGCCCACGGCGGGCCCTACCTCGACCTCTACCTCGGTCAGACGTGCGCCTGCTTTTAATCATATCATCAAGTGACATATCCAATGATGCCATTGCAAAGCAGACTCTGCAACCTTAGTTTCAGAGATATAAACTCCTGTAAAAAACAAAATTTGTTAACCATCAAGGTCAACTTTCAATAATATCATAGATACAGATTATATTCAGATCCTCCTGCCTCTTTTAATAGATTTTAGCATACAAAAGTATCATCTAAAAATCATAGATTTAAGTTAGGTTATTTATCATGACAATAATCATGCTACGAAGAATCCCAAAGAACAGATCACAAATTCCTATACTATTTTCAAAAACAGACTCAAATCAGGATAAATTCTATCCTAAAACTGATCGAAAACAAAGCAATCAAACCGATACGTATCATAATCTGCGATTATAATTCTCTATGAACAACGATATCAGCATACAAAGCAGCTTACCTGAAACAAAATATATACGGAAACGCAACAATTCTTCCGATTTTGGTTGTGGACTACGAGAATGAACCGCTTACAGAAAACGTAGACAGGCGAAGAGAGGGATTAGAATGAGAAAACGCTACGAAAAGAGCATAGATCTGTTAGCGATTGTAAGTAGAGATTTGAGATATCTGATTTGGGAATACAATTAGGGTTTAATAGAGGAGAGAACGAGTTCTGGTATACGATTCGGGGAAAATATGCTTTAACGAAGAGGGATGTGTGTAAAGAACACCGGTTTTGGGACTTACAATGGGCCGTAACAAACCACTCTAGTTTTTGTGAAGTTGCACTATATCGAAACCGGATCAGTTTTAAAATCGATTCAAAGGGCAATCGGTTTTTTGTACCGGAACTAAAAAATCACTAAGTTAAGTATATTTTAAATATTTATTATTGTTTCATTCCTCGTTATTTATTAAAATAGTTTGTATCAAAAAAAAAAAATTTATCTTTGATACGAGTATAATAAAGCTATATTAAAAGAAAAGAAAAATTACGTTATAAAATTTTTAATACCACATATGTACACTATGATAGTAATTTACAAATTATTTTTTTTTTGATTTTATATTTTGCGTTTCTAGAATAGATTTATTTGGTTTTTTCTTTATTTTTCATTTATTTATGTATATTGCATATATGCAGTTTGACATATCGCAGTTATACTTTGAACTATTTTACGTATTTTCTATAAGTGTTTTGTTTGTTTTTTTATATATCTATGTAAGTATACTACTAACGACGCAAATTTTTAATTTTATGAAAATATCTTCATTATAATTGTTTGAAAGAGGACAAAAATTATGACTTAACGGTGCAAACCGTTTTAAAAAATAATATCGTATGAAGAAATGATAAATGTTTGAAGTTCACTTAAGTGTATTTTTAGTTATCACATAAAAAGTGGTTCTTTCATGACCAGCCATTGCTTCAAATAGAGATAATGAAAGTTAAACCAGCTCGATTTTTTTAAGAAAATCAAACCAGGGCAGTTTTAACTCAAATTCAACACTGATGCTTCACCCCAAAGCGGATTGAAAGTGTATATACCTAAGTTGATTTCAAATTGCCAAATCAAATTGGAACAAGTTTCCATCCAAACCAGTTTATTAAACAGTTTAGGATCCAGTTTGGATATGAATTTGGTTTGGTTGTCCACCTCTACATACAAATCATAACTATCTAAGCACATTGTCTAAACATGCAACTACCTAAAAACATTTGCATAAACACACACTTGGATATAGAAATACAAACAATTTCGGCAGCACAACGACATATTTCTACAGTCATATGTTTCTACGATCTGTTTCAATAATCTGTTTTTACAATCTACTTTTAAAGTATGTCCCAACACTGCGTATGCAATTCTCACTTCATTTAGATTAATACGTGGTTTTCACCAACTATCTCGATCTTCAACAGCAATCTAACGAGCATATGTAGCAATTTCATCAATAATGACACTCTCAAGAGCAAGAGCTTCTTGTCTTCCTTTGAGAACAATTCTCAGGTTGTGGTGACAATCAATGAAGTTGTTCCTATTATGTTTCTCTTTTTCTAGAATGGACCTCGGAGAGTAGTAGTCGTCGTCGTCATCATCATCATCATCATCATACTCAGTATATCGCACCTAATAGTTGTCACACCCCAACCGACGGCGGAATCGTCGGAGCGTGATACGATTGTTCATCACACGTGCCACTAATGTTACAATA
>WOUH02000012.1:5901610-5916192 GCA_009936405.2 Stevia rebaudiana
CAGTGTTTCCTGCCTTAGCGAGAGGACAGTATCACGCTTGTTCTACTAATTATTGCACAGAACATTGACCAAAGTTGGGTCATGCCTTATCTAAAAACCGGGTGTTACAAGTCTACCCCCTTAAAAGGGTTTTGCCCCGAAACCTCTTAAAGCATCAAAGCATATCCTCCAAAGTCTGAACCGTTCTTTCACTTTGTTTACCTGATTGAGGATGATATGCGGTACTTAAGTTCAATATAGTATCTAGTTGTTCATGAAATTTCTTCTAGATCCTAGATGTAAACCTCGTACCATATGACACCATTGAGACTGGTACACCATGTCTGTCTACAATCGCTTTCACTAATAATTCAGACAATGTTTATGAAGAGTAGTCTCACGTATAGGAAAAAAGTGAGCATGCTTCATCAGTCAATCCACAATCACCCATATGGAATCATGTTGTTTAGCTATACGTGGTATCTTAGTGATAAAATCTATGGTGATGTGTTCCCATTTCCACTCCTGAACTTCCAAAAGCTATAAATATCCAAACGACTTTTGATGTTCCGCTTTCACTTGAACACATGTCAAACATCGATTGACGTGGTGCATTACATTAAATTTAATACCTAGCTACCAATAATCTTTCTTCAAATCTTGGTCTATCTTAGTAGCACCGGGAAGAATAGAGAAACATGATTTATGAGCCTCATCTAGATCTTAGTTCTAATATCACCGCCTCATGGTATCCACATACGACCGAATCAAGTTTTAACCACAAACTCGTTTTCCCGCACTATTCTGTTCATCTCACCCTTGATGCTGTGATCTTTGGTGTTGACCAGTGCCTGGACTAAAAAAGATTTGATGGTACGGGTCTAGGGGCTAAGAATTGCATCACAAAATAAGTTAGATCTAATTTGTCTCTAAATATCTAAAACTTACATATGTAACAACGTTAAAAAGCACAATTGTATAAAAATATTATAATACATATGAAAAAGAATCTATCATACGTTGAATACCACGTGAAGCGTATATGCTTCTAACATTTGATTAATCAACGACCAAGATTCTATCATACGCTTCTGACAAAAGATAATATATGTATTAGATCTGTTTTCCATGTATAGTCGTAACTAAAAAACTTACATGTGTAATTAGCACATCTTACATAAGTAAAAAATTAATTTAATGTGTGCAATTAACCACTCGCCGGTCAAAACTACTTACTCAAAATAAAAGTTGAGAATAAATAAGTCAAATAAACCGACAATAAAAAACATAAAATTTTGGTAGAAGATGAGAGTAAAACACATAACAACCTAAACTTTAAACATCAAGATTATTTTGGGGAAAAAATCTAATTGAAAGCCATATAAAATCATTTCCTAACATTCATATACTTTTAATCTCAAAATTTCTAAATCATTTCCTCTACACGAGAGGTTGGTAGTGTCGATGTCACAATTCCCACAACAAAGTCCTCGACTAGGACCAAGAGGAATATTAAGAAGCCAAAACGTAATCGGAATAAGTGATATCATGAACCATTCCATGCGTCTTGTCCGTCAGCTAACATACATAAACATTATGTGGCATTTTTATTCTATACGACTAGTTACGTTGCTGTTTTAAGATGTTTACCAACTAATTTATAACATCTGTTGACACTTTTATTATTGCAGTTTGTTTTTTGATTTATTATGTTAACAGATTTTTACTTTGTTCTTAACAAAAAATGATTTTAATCCTCGTCAGGCGTAAGTTTGATTTTGGTAAGGCCAAAATCACATCATTTCTAACCTATACGATTATGTGTCGTTTTATAATTATTCTATACTTCCATTAATTATTTGTAACTAATATTTTTAATTACTTCAAGAGTTTATCACATAACTATTTAAGTAAAACGGATAGGAATTAATTTTCCGTTTCTTTTATGTTGACGATAACACCGATTGCTGAGCTGTCTTTAGATGTCACATGGTCTCATGGTACCAATTAACTTTTTAATATTTTAAGAAATATCGATTAGATCATGCACCATATATTTCTTTCATTAAATAAATTCTGTCAACAATGTACCCTACTTTTAGGAACTAGTTATTCACAATTGAGATTCTAAAACTAAATACAATAAAATAATTTAATGTAAAAAAATCTTTATTTTATGGTATTTTATACAAATAATAATTTGTTGTAGTATAAATGGGCACACTCATCTCCTTTTATTTCACAGTCGGAAAGATTTTTGCGAGAGTAAATTACATACTTTCAGAATGGCTTTGCTCAACGATCTAATCAATCTCAATCTCACAGATTCCACCAAGAAAATTATTGCTGAATACATCTGGTTAGTATCTATAATCTGAATCTTCATCCTGATCAATTTCTTGACTCTTTTAAGTTTTAATACACATATTTGACTATTTTCATTCGATCCATATCGAGATTCTGTAATCCCTATTTTTTCGCCATGAATGATTCGATGTAGGTTTTAGTATTTTGTTTCAAATTTCATCGATCTATCGATCTATCTGCTGGTCGTATAGATCTTCAAAGTTTGTGTATGATCTTCAAGGTTGTTGATCATGGTAACAAAAAGTCAACGATTGACTGACTGTTATACACTCATTTCTAATTTTCACCATGAACAAACTAAAAAGCGTATGTTCAAATTAGGGATTTCTGCAATACTTACATTGATAATCTTAAATTCATCTTATCATTAGATCAGTATGTTCTTCCAAATTTCTTGTAAAGTCACGTTCTAACTAATTACACTAATTAATTCTAAACAACAAAATTAATTATTAATGTTATTTTTATTCTTTTATAATCACACAGGATAGGTGGATCTGGTATGGATCTTCGAAGCAAAGCAAGAGTAAGTAGTTTGAAACTTTGAATATGATAATTGATCATTTTTTCTTAAGTCACGTTTAATTGCTTATTTTTTTATTTCTTTATAGACTCTTCCTGAGCCAGTGAGTGATCCCAAGAAGCTGCCAAAATGGAACTATGACGGGTCAAGTACGGGTCAAGCCCCGGGTGAGGATAGTGAAGTGATCCTCTAGTATGTATTTGACCCGCGATTATATGATTCAAATCATAATTAATTTGTTTTATATTCTTTAAACTTAATAATTAATGTGATCTTGATGTATGTAACAGTCCTCAAGCTATTTTCAAGGATCCATTCAGGGGTGGAAACAACATCTTGGTATGTTTTCAAGCTTTTCATTTCTTTGTTTAGTTTTATAAATAATTTTGTGAATTTTTTGTTTAGTCAAAATGGGTTTAGGTTAGTTTTAAACCCGCAAACATGACTAAAGGGGTGGTCGGGTCGGGTCGGGTCAGGTTAGGTCAACCTGAAGTGTTATATGTTGGTTGACTCGTTTGGCATATATTTGTTCTCATAATGTTTTTAGAACAAATGTGTATTAATTCACGACTTGATATGAATTCATGCTTTAAGCTATAGTTCAAAAGATAAAAGGAGAAATTAGCAGCAAATTTAATTATTTAAACGAACTTTTTGTTTTAAACTTTTGGTTTTAGGTATTGATATAAAAAAAAGTACGTATATATTTCTTTCCAAGTTTACTTGTGTCACATGATTCTTTTGGATTATATTAAAATTTTTGGATTCCTATTAAATTGGACCCACCATGACCAAACCCATTTAGTTAATAAAAAATTAATATATATACTATACACACACATACATGTTTATGGCTCAAGTTACAAGATTCTCTGCACCTAAGATTAAATTAAATTTCTTGATGTTCATTGGGAGTATTTTTAGAAAGGAAACAACTTTACTTTTGTCTTTAAACGTGACAAAAAGATTGCAACTTTATTTAATATTTTCCTTTATGATGTAATGTCACATGTCTGGTCACGGGTGGTGTTGTGGTGACATAATAGTAATAATAACACAAAGTTATATACATAATATATCATTCTATTAACATTTAAAACATTCAAATTATGTAACTCTAGCTTAATCCACCTATCTTTAATCCTATAAAATAGGTGATCTGTGACGCTTACACGCCAGCTGGTGAGCCGATTCCCACAAATAAGCGACACGCTGCAGCCAAAATCTTCAGCCACCCCGATGTCGAAAAAGAAATTCCATGGTACATTTACCGTTTCGCCCTTCGTAAACATGATCAAATCGCGACTACCATACTAATAGTTTTGAGTCATACGTATTAGGTACGGTATCGAACAAGAATATACCTTGCTACAGAAGGAAATCAATTGGCCCTTGGGGTGGCCACAAGGAGGGTTCCCTGGACCTCAAGTAATAATTTTATATTTATACATTTTTATATATAATATATGTATTTGTTAATAGTTTTAACAAAGTTTAATGTGATTTAGGGCCCGTATTATTGTGGTATTGGTGCGGATAAGGCTTTTGGACGCGATATAGTAGATGCGCATTACAAAGCATGTTTGTACGCAGGTATAAACATAAGTGGGATCAACGGTGAGGTCATGCCGGGACAGGTAACTACATTTCTACCCTTTCATCTCACCCTCCCCAGACCCTACTGTTTAAGTGAGATTTTACTGGGTAAGTTAGTTAGTTCCATTTTGAATACGGGTCACAATGGCCAAGTTTGTCACATCGTTTATCGGGTCAAAAAAGTTAATTATTAGCACACTAGATTAAAAACATGTTTATTACATAGGTCCAATAATGAAAACTTTAATTTAAATATTAAGTATTTGTAATAAAGATTTGGGAATTGAAAACCTGAAGCACGAAAGAAACTTATTTACACGTGAATAAAAAGACGCGAGAAAAATAAATGATAGTAATAAAATTTAGGAATAAAAACAGAACAAGAAATTAACTTGTTCATCAGGTGAAAAACGAAAAAACAAGAAAGGGAAATGAGAACTCAAAAAATTGTGACATCTTTGTGTGTATTAAATAATAGTCTATTGACTATTGGTTGATTTTGACATGTTTCCTATTTATCTTGACATCACCTATTTAACTCGTTAATTGAATTTATTACAATTCGAATGAATACTTACGTTTTAAATTACATGCAGTGGGAGTTTCAAGTGGGCCCATCAGTGGGCATCTCGGCTGGTGACGAGGTGTGGGCTGCACGGTATATCCTAGAGGTAACCCAAGAACTATTTTATGTTTTTGTTAGAATAAAAGATTATATATAAGTAATAATATTTTTCATGTTTTTATGACTAAAATTGTTTTTCTTGTTTAACAGAGGATAACCGAGATTGCTGGAGTCGTCGTCTCGTTCGACCCGAAGCCTATCCCGGTGAGTTTTTATAAAAAAAATTTAAACTTATGTTTGTAGAAGATAAAAAATGATATCGTTATTTATAATGTGGGATGTTTATCAGGGTGATTGGAATGGTGCCGGAGCTCACACCAATTACAGGTAAATATTTATTTTAAATTTACTGTGTTAAAAGTTAAAACTACTTAGATTCAAAAACCTCATCTTCAAACCGGCTCGTATTGAAATCGATTTAACTATTCAAGCTGAGCCAGGGTTGGCTCTGCTCGTTATAGTTAGTTTTTCATGTATTCATTTTTATATGTATATGTACGTATTTACTTAGCTATTCTGTTATTGGTTTATTTTTATAATTATTATTTCTAAAATTTTAACTTATTGATGGAATAAAAATCAGCTTCATAAGTTGGCTCGAGTTAAATTTCCATGAGCCGAGCTTGAGCATCTTTCCAACTCGTTAAAAGATGCAAGCCAAGTTGAACCGCTCGTTTACAGCCCTAGCTAGTTAAAACTATAAGAAATAAACGTTTTCTCAAAACATTGACTAAAATCCTGTTACAAAATATTTTAGCACGAAGTCGATGAGAGAAGATGGAGGGTACGAGATCATCAAGAAAGCTATCGAAAAGTTGGGTCTCCGTCACAAGGAGCACATTGCAGCATACGGAGAAGGCAATGAGCGTCGGCTAACCGGTCGACATGAGACCGCCAACATCAACACATTCAAATGGGTACTTTAATATTTAAATTCCATTTTATGAAAATATTGCAATAAGTAGAAGTTATAACATAGTTTTAATCTCATTTATTATTTTGTGTAATAGGGGGTGGCAAACCGTGGTGCATCGATCCGGGTCGGGAGAGACACCGAGAAAGAGGGCAAAGGTTATTTTGAGGATCGACGACCCGCTTCCAACATGGACCCGTATGTTGTTACATCGATGATTGCTGAAACCACGCTCTTGCTGTGAAATCTATGATTATCAAGTGTTTATTTGAACTAGAATTTGAAAGTATTATTTGTGGTGGTTCAATCTATTTAACATTATCTCCTATGGTATTTGTTGGTAATGACGTTGGTGAATTTTCTTGTCTGGTAACAATATTGTGAAGGACTGGTTTTGGTGTTTGGTCATGTATTTTGTTTTTGCTTGACTTGAGCTCATAGGGTATAATATTTAATTTAGTTAATTTTACTTATCAATAGATAGGTCTGTGATATCGATTATTTAGATTCAAAACCACACGATGAGGATGCACATGTAAGTGATCTCAAACCTCAAACCATAAGTACGCAAATTGCAGTTTACTCTAATAACTATAACCTATATCTATAATTCTTTCCTTTTACAATATAAGAACATCACAACGAAAAAGCATAAACGTCCAACTCACTTCTTACATCAAACTATTAACCCTCAGATGAATCAATCGTATTCAGAGTTACGTGACTGCTCCCAATTCACTCCATCATAATGCTTAACCTCCACATGACTTAACGTCCCCGGATCGACACACCGATATGTAATCGCGACTCCACTGTTGGACCTTGTTGTATAAAACGATGTTATGCCACAAACCCTACAAAAAGTATGTTTTGCTGCATGTGTCCCAAAAGTATAGGTGGTAACGAAGTTTTCAGAGTCTCCCAAAAGCTTAAATCGTTCAAATGGAACAACAAAATGAGTGTTCATTCTCATCGAACAATCTGAGCAATTGCACTGCCATGCAACGACGGTGGGTGGTGATTCTGCTAGCCATCGCACGCGCTTGCAGTGACAACCGCCGTGGTGCACCACCGTGTCGGAAGCCATGGTTATGATGGTGTGATGGTCATCGGTGGTTATGGGAATTAATAAGACTCGGATGAGAGGAGCTAAGAAAATTGGGATCACTTAAAAGTGACACGTTAAGGATCAGCTGACTCGTGTCACCCTTTTTATCTTTACAAATAATCAATGGCAAACGTATTTATTTTTTATTTATATGTTTTTATTTTCAGTCTTTTAACTTTTTAGATAAGGTTCTCCTCAATTGGCACGACTAACCTCTTTGTGAGGGCTCAACATTTCCCCTGAGATCGAAGAACTAAAATTTACGGACGTCTTTCAAGAAAAAAATAGTTCATATTTTGATTTGTGCTATTTCACACGAAAGAACTAAATATTTTTTATGGCATCTAATTAAATTATTAACTAGGTAATGAGACAACAGGTTTTATCACAATGTTTCTCCTTATGAAATAGTTGGATTATACAAAACTTGCTTAAAATGGTAAGCGATTTCATCTTTGACATATCAAACAACCTGTCAATTGTGCCAAAAAAAAAAAGGTAATGGCTAGGCATGGAGCCACTCTTGAACTACAAAAGATCCCTTAAAACTTGAATTGAGCATCAAGTTTCCTCGAACTTATAACTAAGATATGTACCTCTAATAAAAAGGTAATGGCTAGGCATGGAGCCACTCTTGAACTACAAAAGGTCCCTTAAAACTTGAATTGAGCATCAAGTTTCCTCGAACTTATAACTAAGATATGTACCTCTAATAAATAATTTCAAATAATGTGATATGTCAACATAAAAAAAAATTATTTATTTATATTTATTATTTTAACTTAAATTATAAAATACATTTACATTTCAAAATCATTTAATTTTTTATTATCTAATTAAATAGTTATTTTTTATATTTAAATGAGTACATTGCACGTTTTATCTCTGATGTTAGCAATAGTTAACAGTTTCAGTCCATCGGTAATAAAAATCGTCGCTAACGTTTCAAGGCTTACAATTTTTTCCTTAAAGTTTTAGAATAGATTGTATTGAGTTGTGAATGAGAGTGGTCTAATGTTAACGTTAAGCTTTTAGAGTTTTTGAAGTATATTAAATTATCCTAACAAAAAAAAGAACAAAAAAAAAGTAACCTTTATGAGGAATTCAAGCTATTTTCACTCTTTCTACAATAAAAAGATGAGAAAAAAATTCCACAACTAAATAAACATATTAATCGTTTTCTAATGTAACAAATGTTTATAAAGTTTTACGGACTATTTAGTGACTGCCACTTTAGCACAAATATAGTGTCTCTAATCGAAGTAACTAATACCTTATTTACATTCAATTATTCAGGATAAGAGCTCGATCCAAACGCTTGATCGAACCCACTAGTTAGCTCGACTCAAACGTGTTTATTCATGATAAAACCTTATTTTTTTCATACGTACCAAGGAAAAACATAACTCTTATGCTAAACCTAACCAAACTTTACATTTGTTTTATGACTTGCGAACACACTCTTTACTCAAACCATGTGTAGTGGCTCGTGGAGGTGGGCGTGATGGATGACATGGCACCCCACCGCGCCTGGAACACCATTACGCCGGGGGCGTGATGGTGGGTAGCGTGATGTAGATCACGGGCGTGGGGGGTATGTGGGTATTTTTGTAATTTTTTTATCTATTGACCAATCAGAATATGACACATCATCCTAATATTTTTTTACCCATCACTCTTATCATCACTCACCCATTACACCCATAAATCATCACTCATGTTATTACACTCTTTTTCCTACATGACACTGACACGTCATCTATCACACCCCCACCATCACTCACCCATTACGCATAGTCTTAGAAAATCACTACACTTGCATTCAGCATGTACGTTTTAAAGCTATTATGATAAATTAAATAAGGTTACATTAGTTGAATTATGGTCATTGTACACTAATAACTAGTTAAAGAGATATGTTAACCATAAATAATAATCAACAACAATCGTCCCTGATTTTTGCTACAAATAATCTAAGTTCTCGCGCTTTCTTCGCATGTTCAGGTGTTACATCCGTTTCAGATTCACTCAAATCAATCACGTCAACGGCTACATTTCTCGAACCACAAACAACCGAAAACGGGCTCACAAGATCAACAATTTGTGTTTCATCTTTTCTGTTTGTTTTCATTACTAAAGGTGTCGACAGATTCACAACCTCCGTCTCAATATCACAGCTAACGTTTTCTGTCACGTTCACTTCCTTGATGTTTGACCTCGTGTTGACCAGTTGCTTATCGATTAAACGATAGTTTCCAATATCAAAGCTCTGGTTTTCTGTCATGTTGACTTCCTCAATGTATGAGCTCGTGTTGACCAGTTGTTCATCGATTGAACGATAGTTTTGACCAGAAGAACATCTATCAAAGCTACGGTTTTCTGCGACGTTGACTTCCTTGATGTTTGACCTCGTGTTGACCAGCGGTTCATCAATTAACCGATAGTTTGACCTTGTGTTGACCACTGGTTCATCAATTAACCGATAGTTTTGACCAGAAAAACATGTACCTTCAATTTCAAGCATTAGTTCTTGAAGTTTGGCTTCAACTTCACTCACAGATTTATTTGTCGCGTTTTTCTTTATTTTACGCGGTTTTGGATTCTTCTTTTCAGCTATTCTCTGTTCAAACTCAGTTATCTTTTCTGGGCATGCACTGTTGTAAAAAATAACATACTTTAAAATAAATAATAAAATTGAATCTGATAATAGGGGAAGGTACGTTCATGAGAAAACCACTCCCTCCTGCGAGAACCAAAAAACCACAACTTAATGAATTTCAAACATTTTCTTCATACATTATTATTTTTTAAAACGAATTGCACCATTGTATCACAAACTTTCTCCTCTTTCAAACGAGTATAATGAAGCCATACTAAAAGGGAAAAAAAAATGCGTCATAAAATTTTAATATTACATATATGCAGTTTGATGATAATTTTATCAAATTTTAATACTACATATATGAAGTATAATGATACTTTACAAATTATATATATTTAAATTTATATTTGCGTTTCTAGAAAAGTTTTATTCGGAATTTTCTTTATTTTTTCATCTTTATATGTATACTGCATATGTGTAATATTATTGTAGTATGTTATACTGCATATATGTAGTATGATGATAATTCATATTTTTTAGTACTTTGAGCTACTTTACGCATTTCCTATAAGTGTTTTTTTTTAAGTATCTATGTATATCACAAATAGTCATTTAAAAAAAAATGTATACTACATATATGTAGTATACTACAAATTGTGACGTAAATTTTTTATTTATTTGACATAGCTTCATTATACTCGTTTGAAAGAGGGCAAAATTTGTGATATAATGGTGCAAACCCTTTTCAAAAATAATAACGTATGAAAAAATGAGAAATGTTTGAAATTTACTTAAGTATGATTTTTTGGTTCTCACATAAAAGTTGTACTCTCAAGAACCACCCCCTCTGATAATAACTATCTAAAAAAAATAATAAAAATAAAATGACGGTTATTAGTTATTAATTATTATTACCTGTGGACGAGTTCACCTGGTACGATAGAGCTATTAAGACCATTAATGTCTTCCCATGAAACCTCAAAACATTCTTTTCCCTGTGCTTTTCTGCGCTTAATTATTTCAGAAATCGGACACTTAACAGGCATCTGTAGATATAATAACATAATTTCATAACCATTTAAAGACATAAGTATTTCAGAAATCAGACACTTCACTGGCACGTATTACATATACCAGGCGTAACGTGTTTATATAATATGTTTTATTATTCTCATAGGTTTTTATCATCACATAGCTAAATTTACAACTTTGGGGAAATATGTAATTTTACAACTTTTGGCAATTGCTCATTATAATTTTATATAATTTTCATAATATCAAACAGCAAACCAAAGTGTAGATTATCACCTCATCTAAAGGAATCTGAACTCCTAACTGAGAAGAAGTGGACCGAAGAGTTGCAAACCGTCTCAAGTCTCTTTCAGCAATTTTAGGAAGAATATACTCATCTAAACCAAAATTATTTTAAATGTAAAATCAAAACAAATTTTTTTTTTATAATTATCGATTTTATTAAAGAGACAAACGGACCTGTTTTTTCTGGAGCCCACTCAAAAAATCGATGACATGTTTGCAGAGTGTTGGTCCTCTGAAATTGATGACTACCAAGAACCCTGCGAACAAAGTATACATTAAAATCACAAAAAAATAAAAAATAATAATAATAAAAAATGGTATGGCAAATCAGAATGATAGCCTTTGTTCAAATTTAAAAAAACAAAGATTTTAGGCCATAATAAAAAAATCAGAATAATAGACTTTGTTCAAATTAAAATTAAAAAAAAAAAGATTTTAGGCCATAATAAAAAAATCAGAATAATAGACTTTGTTCAAATTAAAATTAAAAAAAATAAAAAATTAGACCATAATAAAAAAATCAGAATAATAGACTTTGTTCAAATTAAAATTAAAAAAAAAGAATTTAGGCCATAATAAAAAAAATCAGAATACACCTTTGGACCATTTGAGAGTCAGCTGAATGGCATTTCGGTTTGAGATATGCATCAATCACTTGCACAAACTGATGATTCCTTGGTAAATTACTTTTATGCCCTACAAGATGCACACATGTCAAAAGTCAACCCACTTTATTCATCTTGGATGAAATTTAAACACTTGATAATTCCTAGTTAAAATCTTGACCACCAAAGTTAACAAAAGTTCCTCTTTTAAGAGAATATATAAAACTAAAGAAGCTAAAGTCATAAATTCTGGTCCACAAAATTCTCTTTATTTACATTAATTAGGGATAAATTGGTCATTTGACTATAGTCAAAGTCAAACCTTAAGAACGGTCCGGATGTATTAACCACCTTTAAATTGTAGTTCAAGTATAGAGCTTCAACCAATCCAAGAAAACCTTTTAGCAATTATTTATCATAATAAAAATTAGGGGTAACTTTGTAAAAGTATAATCAAGTTTTTCAAGTGTTCCAATTAAGTCACTCAAAATCTTTTTTGTCCTCTAAAGTCACTCATCTTTCACTAAATGTTCCAATTAAATGTAATTTTTTTAATAAAAATTTAAATTTTTTGAAATTGATTTAGGGAATGAAACATATATGAATAATTGTTACTAATTAATGAATATTTATTCTAAAAGTAACTTAAATTTTATAATTATGAGACTTTGTTGTTATTTCATGAACTCGTTTTTTCACAATTGCCTCAAAATTCAAGTTAATTAACAAAAGTTTTCACTTATTTTAAATCAAGATTTATATATGTTTTATTTGCCCCAATCAATTTAAAAAAATTTAAACAATTTTTAAAAAATTACATAGGATTGGAATACATAATGAAAGTTGAGTGACTTTAAAGAGACAAAAATTTTGAGTGATTTAATTGGATCAGAGTGAACTTAATTACATTTCTGTAGCATTTTCCCTAAAAATTATTTACCATTATTGTTTGATTGTTGAGGCGGTATGTTCTCTTTATTGTTAAAAACGGGTACTTGATTCTGCTTCTTGGAGCCATTAACTTTCTTTCCAAGCAACAATTCTTCTGATGCAAGTCTTTGAAGAACTGCAGATTCGCCAAAGGATCTAACAATTTTGCATGCTAATTCCTGCATGTTAGTTTATATAAATATTAGTTGTGATTAGTGAAAAATAAGTGAAATAAATTTAAAAAATAATTGATGAAAGTTTAATTCTTACCGGACCGATCCCACGGACACCTGGTGAGTAATCACAACCAAGAAGAACAGCTAGCGCGATCTGAAAACCATAGGAAATTGAGTGAATTCAAATATATTCAAGAAAAATATTATTCCAACTTATAAATTACTTGAAATTTTTTTCAATTTTTGGTCAATAAATTTCCTTTGAATTGTACTTAGTAAGGGGCATTTTAGACATGTAATCAATAGTTTTACATTTCTTTAAAGTATAAACGTTGCATATTTATTTTGGGTAAAAAGGAGGGTAAAATAACGATGCAGAAATAAAATGTTACTTAACTCACCAATGAATTTCTTCCAAATCCAAGTTTTTTTTCAATGTCATCCATTTCATAACAAACAACATAACCACCTTCACCTACACAAAAATACAAAATAAAAAAAAGGAGAAAGAATTAGCATGAATACTCAATCTTTTTTGGGATATTTTTATCTGTAATGGGTCGGGTCAAATGACCCGTATATAAAAAGAAGTTATAAAAGAAATAAGTCAAACAGGTTGAAAGTCACCCAAAGTGTATTTTAATTCATACAACCTCCTAACTCGCAATACGAGAAAGAAAGATTTATATTGTAATAAAATAGCTTTTATAGTCACTTTTAACACAAAAATTACATTTAAAAACTCTAAATGAAAGTATCAAGTGTAGTGCAAACTAATAATATCTAGTTTATTTAAAAAAAAACTCGCAATACGAGAAAGAAATGATTTATATTGTAATAAAATAGCTTTTATAGTCACATCTAACACAAAAATTACATTTAAAAACTCTAAATGAAAGTATCAAGTGTAGTGCAAACTAACAATATCTAATTTTTTTATAAAAAAAAACAGCCAATATATAAACAAAATAGAAAGTTTGATATGCTAACCAAGGCATATATCTCTATACACGGTTCTTGCTCCAAAGAGAAAGATATCCGAGTCAGAAGAGAAACATCCATCCTGAAAAATTCATAAAATATTGTGGAATGTTTTAGTTAACTTAAAAAAACATGATAAAAGAAATGGTGACATTTATAAGTTTTGGATATTTGTTAGTTATCATATATGATAATATGTAGTTATGCTTACACATAATGACTCTGAGTCCAATAACGCACATTGAGCTTCACCTTCCTCAACACTGAGTAGCACGAAGTTCAAAAGGTTATTTAAGCGCATGGTAACAAGTTTATAAGTTTTGAATATGATTTACTAATCATATATTAATTCAATAGTAATCTAACTTTCTAAATAAAATGATTCCTTAAGTTTTATGGTATCTATATCTATTAATAAATAAAGGTTTTGTTTGGACACAAGGACTCCTCAATTTCGTTTTCCCACAATCCCACCTATCTCTCTTATTAAGTATTAATCTCTCTCCTATTAAAACATATAATCGAACTATCTTAAGCTAAATTATATAACTTAATATCAATAATAGAGATATCATATGAATAACTGACGAAAACCTAATTAATCATAAGAATATATCAATTATATAATTTAATTAATCATAGATCATTATTATTTGTTATTTATTTTTTTTAAATCTTTATTATTTAATATATCACAAACAACTGATAACATCTAACATGCAAATCTCTATAGAAATTGTTATTTTACAAAATGTTACATTTGTTCAACCTATGTAGTACGGATTTATAAGCTAGTATTGATATAGATACACTAAAAGGGAGTTTCTAACCATTTGACCCGTTTTCTTATTAGCTCAACT
>WOUH02000012.1:5957721-5970050 GCA_009936405.2 Stevia rebaudiana
AGCATTACTTAATTCTCTACTTAAAAGTGTGATATCTATCTTTTGAGCTTCAACCTTCTCAATTAAACGTTTGTTTTACCTTTTAAACTTTAAGTTTTCTTGATCTAGGTGTGACATGTCAATTAGTAGATTAGTGTTATGTGCTCTATAGTTAATTACCTTATCAACACACGCTTGAGTACATAAGAAAGAACCTGCATCAGCATCAGCAGGAAGGCGTGCCATGAAAGCATGTCCCACTACCAACTTCATTTTAAAACTTTAAGTTTTCTTGATCTGCATCGGTATCAGCATGAAGGCGTGCTATGAAAGCATGTCCCACATTATTGTTACCAACTTCATTTTTCGTACTAGCTAGAGCAGTAGCAAGAATACTAGAAGAATCCATTAACTTCGGGTAGACCCTTCCTCGGATTTGAAAACCAAAACTCGAAAATTAGAACCCCTTCTAGAGTACAGTAAGTCATTCTCGAGAATGATTTCGAGAACACAGTCGAACAAGCAAGCCACTTCAAAACTTGAGAACAGAACTTGAAATTATTTTTTTTTAATTCGAGAAAGCTGATTTCAAGAACTCAAAATTCGAGAACCCAAAAAAAAAAAATTCGAGAACGAAATTTTATTTTATTATTATTTTTTTTGGAAACTCGAGAACACTGATACCAGCTCCGAAAAATAGGAGGATTTGGTCAAATCTTTCAAAATTTATCTTGATTTCTTTTAACAAATCTTTTTCCTAAAATCTTCTCAAATAAGATCAAACACTCATTTTTCTTTACAAATACTCAAGAAACACCAAAAACACCAAAAAACAAAAGTTTCTGAATCCTTCTTTTCATGCAGAATCGATATCCCGACTGAGCCAAACACTGGTTATAAGGCTCTGATACCAATTATTAGTCTCTTATCAGTATCTATAACCGATATCGATTGCTAAACACAAACAAAGTTGTGGAATGGTATTGTTTGTGTGCAAGAATAACAAGATTAACACGAATAAGATGAACAAAACGATCTATTGATTAGCAAGTGCACTCGGTCTATGAACCGACTGGTACACGACAATGAACAACGAACTCGATGAACACCTTGAGAGCAAAAACCCTAATTGTGAACTTCTAGCTCCAGAAATGACTAACTTTGGGTTTATATACTACCCATTACATAATAAGGCTTTTCTGCCGAATGACCATTTGAGAACAACTAATATCGAACGCACTAACCAATATCGAGAACCACAAGCATAACTCGAGAACCCCTATACTGTATACCGAGAAACCACAAAAATCATTACATGTGACCCAACAAACAATAATAAGAACACGAATCAGATGAAAAATATTGTTAATGTATTAATCAAGAGCACTCGGTTTCAACGAACCGACTGGTACTCGGACGAATACAAGAACTCGATGAACTTGAGAGAGAAAACACCTAATTCTTGAATATCTAACTACACAAATGACTAACTTTGGGTTTATATACCACACATTACATATAAGGCTTTTCGGCCCATAAACTATTACCAAGAACCATAACCGAGAATACTAACAAACTCGAGAACCATATATAGACTCGAGAACATATATAATCAACCGAGAAACACCAAAACTCATTCATAACCCAACACTTTCTTTTAATGTTTGTAACAACTTTCAAGTCAAGTTTACTAGATCCTTGTATGTAATTATGATAGCATGGTTTGTTTATTTGTTTATACGTAGATAGCTTATCTAGTATAAAATTCAGCGTATAATACCTACGAGTATACAGATGTAGCTTTAGTATATAAAAACTCATCTTGTAAATTATTGAGTACGCTTGCTTACTTAAGACTTGAGTGATAATATACTTTGAGCTTGTTTGAATATTCTTGTGCTCTTACTTTGCTTGTCTAAATTGTGTTAAGTTTGCAAATGTTTAATAGTTTGTGAGATAATACTTGAGAGTGTTTCCGCCACCCTTCAGTATACAAAGACCGAAAACATTATGAGTGTTGAGTGTGAAACCCAACTCGATCCAACAATACGTATATATAATTATTAGTGGGTATACCATTCATATCCATCTGTAAAATGGATACCCTCCCTTCGACATATATATATGCAATCAATATTGTAAATTACGGTTACCAAATAAACGATTTATTATTTGCGACAAAAACTCCCTTGATTCATTGATCATTCATCATCAGATTAGCCCAATAAATTAAACGTGCCATCATATAACTGTTAGTGTAGTTTTTAACCTTTTCTTTACAAACTATATTACTAGACCTATTGATAACTAAAAGATGTCAATGCCATCCTCAACTTTCTAGTATCCCAAGGTGCTGGAACATCATAGAAAGCTTTGTTGCTATTTTAATTTGTGGTTACCTTAAGCAAGAAGGATAAGACTAGCTAAAGTAATTTAAATTTTTTAACCTCGTTATGGTAACGACAAAGGTGGTAATTAAGGATAAGGATGACACTGGTGTGTGTGTGTGTATGAATGTGTGTGAGAGAGATTAGAGATCGAGATTCTTATAGGCTGGTTTGAGATCGTAGTATATTAGGGAACTTTGGTTATTGGCTTAAGGCGTGTTTAAGAATAAAATACAAAGAAAAAGCTGCATTGCGTGTTTGGACTGTATTGATCCACCCTGCCTATGTATAATATATTGTATTTATAAAATAAGGAGAGAAAGGAAAAGAGTGTTTGAAAAGATGCGCATGGTGTGGAAAGGATTCCTGATTGCATATGCTTTTGAGTTGTTTAAAATATTAATTAAAGTTAGTCGAAGTTAATCAGGGTGATGTACACTAAGATTAATGATTATAAAACTGGGTGTCATCTTTAAACCGACAGACCTCACTCTTGTTTCCAATCTTCCAACTCAATGATTCTGTTCTTAAAAATACGTAATTTAATAGGTGATTGGATCTAAACACATTAGTTACTAGCTAATCAAAATTATTGCCCTGATTAGCAGCATTTCTAATGAATTATACATGCATTTTAGATTCTTTTTACTTTTATATTCATTGGATATATCTTAATATATACTAGTCATACCCCACTCACCCCATCCCAATGCCTTTGTATTCATAAACATCAAAAGCAAAACGTTAGTGTTAACTTGATTGCCTTCAAGATCTCTACGCTGCGCACATTGAAACAACAAAATATGATCCTAATTTCCGTTTTATTTGTTAATGTAAATTAACAGAAACTACAATATCTGTTTCTGTCCTTACAAACAACGATTTTTATAAATAATTATAAAATAAAAAATTATCAATATGGTTATCAGAGTTGTCACAATATGTTTAAACAAAACCCAAACAAAAAATCTGGTGTTAGATTTGTGTCTTGTTTTCTTCTTGTATGATCATAAATTCACACTCCTGTTAAAACTTGTTAAATATATTGAAGTGTGTCAAAATATCTAAACACATTCACACTCCTAAAAAAAAAAACTAATTTAATAGATTTCAATGGTTGATCTTTCTTAAAAAATGCATGACTCGTGGATGAATTAATGGCTTTTTAGGGTCCTAGCTAATCTACCACATCCCACTAATTGGTAAGTGCGTAATGGATACTAATTCAATAAATATAAAGGAGGGAAGGGGGGTGGGGGTGTTAACTTTGGTCACTAAGGTATATTTAATTAAGGATTAGTATCAATAAATGTGCATCCTTGAATTGAAGTCATTGTCATTATACGTGAAGGTCAAATTTGTTTGTGTCGTATAATCCACATACAGTCTCCTTCCATGTTTCCTTCCCCGCTTCTATCTCTCTCTCTAGATATGATATTATTTGATATCAAATACATTAATATAATTAAGTTCTGTTATTCTCAAGCCTTCACAAACCATAGTAAATATATTTTATGAATGGGGAACTTATATATCTTTATTTTTCTTTAAGCGGTACCTCAAAAAGTTAACTTCTATCCGACATGAACAAATCCTATTACAAATGTAACTATCATTTGGTGTAACACCATCTATGAAAGCAATCGAATATGATTACTTCCAAATGAATGATATGTAGAGATATATATTCGACACAATTGAGCACACCAAAGGTTACAATTACACACAATACTTAATGTGATATAAATATTATATTATTGCTCAAATGTTAATATCCTCCCGTAAGCAGAATGGTGGTGGACCAATACAGAGACGGTCTCTGAAGAATTCAAACTGCATTCTTGATAGGCTTTTTGTGAAAATGTCTGCCACTTGAAGCTTGATTGGTACAAACTTTGTGATGATTTTGCCAGAGGTAACTAGCTCACGAATAAAGTGGTAGTCTAGATCAATATGTTTAGACCGTTTGTGTGCGATAGGATTCTGGGTGAGAAACAAGGCACTCTTATCACACAGGATGGTAGGTCTGTCTAGAGGAAGGGCATGCAATTCATGAAGTAGGTGAGTAACACATATGATTTCAACTGCCATATTTTCCATGGCACGATACTCAGACTCACAACTAGACCGAGTTATGGTGGGTTGTTTCCTAGCACTCCAGGAGATGAGGTTTTCGCCAAGGAATATGGTATAACCATAAGTGGACCGGCGAGTGTCAATGGAGCGAGCCCAATTTGCATTAGAATAACTTGTGAAGAATGTAAGTTCTGACTTGGTAAAATGTAGGCCGTGAGTTAAAGTGACAATGACATAGCGAAGAATTCTTTTGACTTCATGATAGTGCTTGGTAGTAGGTGATGTGTGTGGTCATGGTGTAAAAACTCAAGTAATAATATTTATAAAAAAGATCAAAACAAATCCACACATTAAAGGCAAGTGTACCGGTCGTGATGTAGAGGGAATGGAAAGACCGAGTATCGTCCAAGGACTCAAGGACAGAATCAAGGCACACACTTTGATCAAACTCGACTATCTAATATATTAACTAATAAAACAATTAATATGGGGGTTTTACTTAAAATCAAATAACTAAATTAAATCACTAACTAATTGGGTAGACGAATTCAGGAAAAGAAAGTACTACTCAGGTTAAAATCTCCTCTCGGTCTTATTGACTATGCTAAAGTACCACTAATATGGTCGTCCTCTCCGCTCTTCTCATAAATAATGATGACCTATCAATGCAGCTATAGCACATGTAAACAAAACTGGTAAAAGATCTCCTCTCGGCCTGACTTCTGCCAAATCAAGACTCACCCGACTATCTATCTCTTCTCGGTCTCCAGAAAAGGAAGAGCACTAACCACCTCTAAGATCTCAATGACTATTCATATGGAATTTTTGGCCTAAAAAACATATACTAGCTACAAGCTCAACGCAAGCAACTCTAATAAGCGTCCAAACATGACAAAATATCACCAAAAACACTTATGGAACAATCAAGGGTCACAAATCACTAGAAAGTAGAAAGTATGCACACAAGTCATAAAAGCATGAACAAGTTTTTACAGTAAACATAAGTCCAATCAGTAGTTCAATTATCCAAGACAAACACCAATCAATCAACAATTAAAAATGATACTTTCAATCATTTTGTAGTCAAAGTCTACAAAAAGCACGTGTTAGAAATTTGGAAACCTTGCAAAGGGTGCGAAAAAGCAATAAAGCATCACGTTGGCCTAGCTCATGCTCTCCTGGTCAATCCCACTTAATAAAGAAAAAAGAAACTATTATAATTGTTTCCACAAATGATATATTAATAAAAAACTGATTTTTTTTTTTTTTTTTAAAGATATACATACCGAGTAGTCTTTCCACCATCTTCAAGTTTCACAGCCTTGTCAAGAACTGCATCTAGACCCTGTATAACACAAGATTTAACTTCTTGAATTGACCCGTTTGGATAAAAATCACATGAAACCCATTGTCAAAAAAACATATCAAAATTACCATCTCTGAATGAAACTAATTTTTGAAACATGAACTTTTAAAAAGAATGAGCATGTAAGCACCTTTATGTCGGTTCCACCAGCAAGATTTTGAAGCTCCTCGAGAGGTGCAATAGGGGTTTCGTTTGTAGAACTTTCTTCAACCTTTGTGGATGAAACAATTCGTTTATTTGAAGATGTCTAAATTGCAAAGAAAAAAATAATAATAATAATATGGTATACTACTTTCTTCTTGAGTAGAATAAGAGCAATAGTCAATTCAGAATTTTAAATTACAAACCAGATCCGTTTTCATTCGCCTAAACACAATGCTGATCATTTGAGTTAGCATCGCTTTGGACGTAGCTTGGTTTATAGGACTTTTACTAATCATTCAGAAAAGATATTGTTAATTAACTCACTTTGCCAGAAGTGAAATAAACCGTTGAATAAATTTAACAGTTACCTATTAAGAGCAATGTTGTAACACACTCTAATTACCCCCAATAAAGCTACCCCATAAACTGAATATAAGAAATTAAAAAAAATAAAAATAATTACATAAGCAAAATTCATTGTACATGACAAGAAAAAAAGTTCTCAAACATTCAATTAACCTCTGAATTTGGCAGACGCGACAGCAGTAAGTAGCACTTTCAAGACTTGAAGAGTTGTACTGCATGAATTTCCGCAAATATTATTGTAAAAGAATGACATTTTTCGGGAAAAATCATGAGTGAAAAAGAAAAAAAAGAAATAAATAAAAAACAATATACCTATCTGGTGAAGAATTATCCACACAGCTGCAGACCATATTCAAAATTTCAGTAAACAGAGGACCATTTTTACCATTTTCAAGACCAGGATCGCCTTCTAGATGGTCATATGCAATCAGTTTCTGCACTTACAAAAGTTGATGTCAATCAACTTCTCTAAACAGACGTCTTTCTTACATTATATAAACTTTTGTTATAATATAAACAATCAAACATAATAGGCATATTTATGTATTCTATTCTATATTCAAAAACTAGAATATAAGAAAACTGACATACATGAAGACAATCCAATGCAAGCTCAAGAACTTTTGGATTTTTGGTCTCAAATGCAAGTCTTAGTGGATTAAGAACAAGTTCAGACTCGGGTCCTTCCAAAGTATGGCCCGCACTAGCCAAAGTGGTCTTGACATTGCCGCCTGATGCCGCTAGTCCACCACCGGTTTCCACCGCCTCAGTGGCATGTGAATCTGAAGGTGTTGCGTTTGCCTCGGCTTCCTTTGTTGCGGTTCCATCATCAGTTTCTGGCACACTAAAATGAGATGCGGGTTTAGTGGCAAAAAAATCTTATGTCATATGTAACCAAAGTCAAAATTAAAAGTGATACAAAAGTAAATGATATATTGTTAGTTGTTACACCTAGTGTTTAATAGTTTATTATTAATATGGCTCTTATCATAAGTATTTTAATCATTTTACACTAGATTATGATTCTTCAGTTTACCTTAAGGGGTATGTTATTGTTCTAAATCTTTATTTGTCATTTTATTGACGTTGGCTTATTACAAATTTAATCCGGAACAGATCAAAACGTTACAAGTTGTATTTATGCACAAAAGGTTGCAAATAATAACGGGCAAACGCATCTTCTTGTAACAATATAAACAATAATCACCTCTTTTCTCCTCCATCTGATGAAGTCACTTGATATCGACTCTTTGTTGATCTCCTTTGAATTATCTGAAAATGCAATAAACAGAAACCAATATGTAAAAGAAACAAAATAATATTAAAATCTAAGCAAGGAGCAAAAAAAAAGATGATTACCATATGCCTCTGCATCGTCAGCCATTGTACATGGTTCAACTGATATTTGTGTAATTTGGTTCATGTATGCCGTACATTGCTTTGTTAACTGATTTTCGAACCAATTTCTGGTTAGAATTGGTAATTATGAAATTTAATTTAAATGCCTACTCCGCTACTTACCTTTAAAAACACATTTCCAATTTACATCAGGTAATAAAACTGTCTTACAACATTATTCCATAATGTTTCCCTAAATGCTTCTAGCTTATGTGATAATCATTATAATTAATGGTACCCACCCGATGTTACTTTCTAGGTCAGTCACTTAGTGTTCATATAAATCATTAGTCATTAGATTCTAATAAATGGCACCCAAAAACTTAAATATAAGTTCCAAGAGAAGTTTCTTTCTAATATGCAACTCTAAAGTTTTGCCCCCTAAAAAGTTTAGAGGAAAATGACATCAAATGATCAAATCAATGTTTTCTATTCTATACATATGTAGCATTGCTGATCTATCTTTTCTTAAATGATAATGACAGCCACAGTCCACAGTCACCTTACATTACCAAATATATACATATAAATATATATATATATATATATATATATCTACCTCTAATAAAGCATCCAAAAAAAATGCCACATGGCATTTTCTCAATTTATTAAAAAAATTATGATTTATTTAATTTAATCATTATCAACTCATATTTGGATAATATTGATCTTGAAATACATTTAGAATTCAAAATCATTTAAATATATTATTATCTAAATATTTATCGTATACATGTAAAATAGTAAACTGCACTTTTCATCCATGAGGTTTGCAATGCTTAACAATTTCAGTCTACCCTTAACAAAAATCATCCCTAAGACCCTAACGTTAGGGACAAAAACTATTAAGCCTTACAAACATCAGAGACGATAACTACAACTTACTGTGTTTAAAATTTAAATTTACTTTTCTTTTATTTGTATAATTACTAACTAAATTTAAAGAATTTTATATTAAAAAGTTTTTATTGAAGAATCTTAAAACTCAAACCATAAATTAGAAACATAGAAGTGTCAAACATCAATTCATTTTGAGTCTTTGCAACATAATAACTTAATATATATATATATATATACAACGTTTCAATTGAAAAAAAAATGGTTGTTGATTATGTAAATCTGTGTAATACACGGGTTTTAAGCTAGTATATATATATATATATGGCTAACTTGACAATTCCTACCTGTATTGATTGACTTAAACAGCATCTGAGACTACTATCTGAGTGTATTTTTCTTCCCTCATCAGAAGCGCAAGTCATTAAAAACCATTTATTGCAATTGTAGCATAACTAATAGTTAAATTTTAAGATTTTCTAGAAGCTACTTATTTGTAAAAGAAACAAATCTAAAGCGGTGTGTGATGACGCAAAAAAACTATCCATTCATTCCCTAAATTGAGTTTTATGTCACACAAGTTACCATCCAACCACCAAGCAAACATAAGCTTCAAAGTTTATCTTTATTGGTATGCAAAGTGTTCATCTTTATAAACAAAACCACCAAATGGAACAATGTTGATGTCAAACTAGCATTAGAACAATTTCAGTTGCAAATGAGCATTCTGTCACTACTGCTGACAAATTGTGTATTTGCCTGATAATTACCCTCTAATTTATCAAAATTGGTATGCTTTTTTACACTTCTATAAAGTAGAAGATATGAATTGTTTGCACGTTATGCATTAGAAGTTATAAACAGTCCTTAAAAACACAACCCACCCCTTTGTATCATAGAAATACTAGGGTCCATGAAAACAATCTAACTAACGTAGATCCTTTAATCGCGGAAACGATGCAGAAATTAGTGATATAAGGAATCATTAAATCCAATCAATCACCAAAACTTGTAAATTTATTACGAATTATCGACACATTCATATTCATATTTAAGATCTGGGCATTTGAAATTAAACAGACAGATCAAGCAACAAACCTAAGTAAGATCGGATTGCAGTCTGAAGGGTTGTATACTTCTTCCCATAACACTCTTTGAGCATCGATTCGAATGCTCGAGTAACAAACCCTCCGGCAGCACCTCCGGCCATCTTCGATTGACAATTTTTTTATGAATTACTTTCAATTCGAAGTCGATCTTTTAGCTCTTGATTGATCAGATCGAGGTAAATTCAGAGATCTTGGTTTCAGTTGGAGCTACAGGCAATGAGTTGAGTTGAGTTGAGGAGTGAGAGAGATGAAGCTGAGATCTCTGCTGGGCTATGGTGGATCAAGTTTTATTGAATCGAAGGTAGACGATTAACGAAAAGAATAACGAACCCCCAAAGTTGTGGGTTTAAGAACTTTTTTCATAGTTCTCATAAATAAAAATAATTAAAAATTCACGATTATTTACTTTGCCATCGCTATTAATCTCTTGTTACATAGCACGTTATTAACACGAGAATATTAACGCGTAGACTTTTCAGTTCATCAATCTCCAAGAAGTCGTAATGATCAGGATATCTATGTTTATGTAACTTCATGTTGCTTCTAGCCTAATTTATCAAGGTCGAATTCGATATAAAAAATAGTAAACATAACTTGAGTATGCGAGATATGGATTTTGGTGTATGAGAGAGAAAAGGTAATGATATTATTTTAATAGTTTTTAAAAGTGGTTGTGAGTGAATGAGAGAGAAAGAGATAATGATAAAGGCATGAAAAATATTATTTAATTGAAAAAAGTACAAATGAGGATGGGGAAGCTACTGTGAATGCTCTTAAGAACTTTTTTTCAAAGTTGTTATAGAAAATAAGAGTAAATCGTAGTTTGCGGCCCATGTGTTTCATAATATTCATTCGAATACAAAGTTTTTCATTTTCATCTATTATGGGTATATGCTTTGTATTTTGTATCCATTTGAGTTCAAAACACTAACAATGTTAGATTTTTCTGTTAAATTTTTATAAAAAGACCAAAATACCCTAGGGACTGAAAAGACTTAAAAATTCTAGACAAAAATGAAACCATCTTAAAACTCTAAGGACTAAAACCGTAAATATCTTCTTTTCTTCCCCAAAACCCCCTCTCTCTCTCTCTATTTCCTCTAACCAGCACCGTCACTACCACTCTTATTCTCTCTCTCTAACCACTACCTCACCACCATTGAATCTAATTTTCAGTCTCAACTTCAAATCAATTTGGAAAACATCACTCTTCTCCGAATCATATTTTGACATTATATTACCGTTAAGCACAACCACATGCTCTCCTTTAAACACCGTGCTCACATTATCTCTGTAATATCCGCGAAATTCAGGTCAGTATTCCGACTTAATTATACGTACAATTATACGCGCGCTTAAACTTCATACTACAATACGTATATATACCGATTAAACTCAAACAAATACTAACCAATCACGTAACCGAACTCGTTAAAACTAAAATAAAACTAACGCGCGACTCCTCGACCCAACCCGTTTAACCCGCGACCGAAACGAAACCCGCGATGGTGGCCACCCTCTCGGCCACCACTCATCACCATCGATCACCACTCATCACCATCGATCACCACTCATCACCATCGACCACCGGTCATCATCACCGATCACCATTCACCATCGTCGGTTTCTCTCTCTCTCTCATCATCTCTCTCTCTCCCTCTAAACTGCATGCATGCATGCATGCAAAGGGAAACCACCTCAACGACCACCACCTTTTTCGATCCATTCTTTGGATCCTCTCGACGGTGTGGGAGTCCTCGATCAACTCTCTCGATCACCATCATCGAAACCACCAAGCCCCTCGACGGTTGTAGTTGTTCTCGACGGATCCTCGATGATCTCGGCCCAATGAAAAGAACCCAATACCACCGTCCCACTCACCCTCTCGATGAGCCCCTCGATGCCCATCATCACCTCGATCACCCTCTCGGTAGTTTGTAGGTGATCTCGATCTCCCTCTCGGCTGGACTAAGAGGCCACCTCGATCCCACTTTTAAGCCCCTCGATGGTGCCTCGATGGTGCCTCGATGGTGCTCTCGATTCCCCCTTAAAGTGGATCTCGATGGATGCCTTAAATAGGATCTCGATGGACACCTTTTTCCTCGATTCCCTCTCTCGGCCGAAACTCTCTCTATGACACCCTACCAAAGTCAACCTATCTAACCCATCATTACTCAAACACATAGCATAACCTATGATTATCTCCTACAAAACCCACCAACCCATCACCTTTTTCCCACTCGACCGAAAAGCAAAAAGAAAAACCCATCAACTTTCTTTTCTTCTTTCTCTCGGCAGTCACCCCCATCACCTTCTCATTATTCATCATCTTGTTCAAGTGTTCATCACCAAACAACACCCAACCGATCATAAAGAAACCGCAATTGAAGTCCCCATTCGAAGCTTTACGAAGAAACGGTGTTTTCCCGAAGATTCTCGCCTTCTCCCGACAATTTTTACGTAAGAACTCGTCCTAAATTCATCACATTTCGGTTCATGTGTTAAACACACGAAAAACAAGAGTTTTGGACGTGAAGCATGCAAGAAACGATTAAAAACATTTAAACATAAAAACAGTTTTTAACAAACTTTCTGTCCGTAACTTTAACCGACCATAACATGATCGAAACGAGTCCAAATCGTGCAAACTCAGAGACCATGATTAAG
>WOUH02000012.1:5986181-5997598 GCA_009936405.2 Stevia rebaudiana
TTACATATAAAATTCCAATCCGCCTAGTTCCGATTAATCCCTAGGCGGTACCTCACCGCCTAGGTAGCGCCTAGCGCAAATAACTTGGAGCCGAAGTAGCAAAACTACGTAGTTCTGGTTGAAGAAATTGACGTAGGTATCATCACAAGAATACTCGAATATCGAACTTTTAATTTTTTTATGATTGAGATATGATTTGGATGAATATTTCTAATTTATTTTGAAAGACTACATAGTAGATTCATGATAAACAAAATATAATATACCTGAGATTTTCTATAAATAAATAAATATGCGTTTTATATATATTTTCATTTACAGTCTCGTCATTATATGATTTCTTTTGTAATTTATTTCATTAATTATCCAGCTTACTTTGTATGAGTGCACTAGCAAAACAAATATCTGATTCATATAAATGTTGGGCCTAAAGTCTTGATCACATCGTGTCTTTGGAACACTAGTTTTAATTAACACGGCATTAAAAAGTAAAAACAAATATTTGGTGGTGACAACTCGATCGTAAATGAATGATGCGTATTACCAATCTTTTTATTCAAATTTATTTTCTTTTAATTCTGTTTTACATATTTATCGAAAAAAAAAAGAATGATGTTTAATTCTTACCAATCTTTTTTTATCCAAATTTATTTTCTATTTAATTTTGGTTTAAATATTTTTTGTTATTTTTCACTTTAGTGGGTATTATAATCTCTCATTGATTATATCCATATCATATACTAGCTAGCTTATAACTTATGTAATACACAAGGTTAAATAATCAATACAAAAAATTTTATCATTTAATTGTTGCATATATATATATATATATTAGAGTACTATGTTGTAAACACATAAAACCAATAAATAACACATCATGATTATAAATTATGGTTTAGGTTTTAAAATTATTCGTTAGAAACTTTTTAAATATAAGTTTCTTAGATTTAGTTGGTAATTATATAAATGAAAAAATAGTCAAATTTAAATTTTAAATAGAGTAAATTGCGATTTTCGTCTCTGAGATTTGCAAGGCTTAACAGTTTCAGTTTACCCTTAACAACTTTTGTCCCTAATGTTTTAAGTCTTAACAGTTTTCGTCATTAAACCCTTAACATAAAACAATTAGAAGTTGAAACGTTAGGAACGAAAACTGTTAAAACTCAAACGTTAGAAACAAAAAAAATTAAGACTTGAAATATTAAGGACGAAAATTGTTAACACTTGAAACTTTAGGAACTATTTCTATTAATGGTTGACTGAAACTGTTTATAAGTATTGTAAACATCAGGGGTCAAAAGTGCACTTTACTATATATAAGATAAATATTTAATTAGATAATAATAAATTTAAATGATTATAAAATTTAAATTTATTTTATAATTTAAGATTAAGTAAAAACAAATGAAAAAATTCAAAAAATTGTGTATTAGGTGGCTTAGGCAATACTGGACAAATATGATTAAGTCACTGGGATATATATTGAATTATTGAGTATGGACAGAACTGAAATCACTCTCCGATCGTGGATATCATCTTATATTAACTATTTCCTTGCTTCAATTCTAATGATATTTTTATAAGTGTAGATTTTGTTATATAAAGAAAAAGAAAATGAATATAGAGACTTTTTAAAATCTTATGCACATACTTTTGGAAGAAAATAAAAAGAATACCCATGTTTTAAATTAAAGAAGACATAAATTTATAAATAGATGACAAATCAATACAGTTAAGAATCAACGTACATCTATGAAATATGTTTATCTTGTTAATTTTCTGGCACTTTTATGAAATCAACATGTGTGTAAACTATGATTAACAGGATGTAATGTTTGGTGGCACCGAGACTGTGGCTTCTGCTATTGAATGGGCTTTAACTGAGCTAATGCATACTCCTGAATCGCTCAAGCGTGTACAACAAGAGCTTGCTGATGTTGTTGGCCTCGATCGCCGAGTCGAAGAATCTGACATTGAGAAACTCACCTACTTCAAATGTGTAATCAAAGAAGTACTCCGCCTTCACCCTCCAATCCCACTCCTACTACATCAATCTTCAGAAGCCACTGAGATCGCTGGCTATCACATCCCTAAAGGGACACGTGTCATGGTTAACGGATATGCTGTTAACCGTGACAAGAGTGCTTGGGAGGATCCCAACACCTTCAACCCGTCACGTTTCTTGCAAAATGGAGCTCCAGACTTCAAGGGAAGCAACTATGAGTTTATTCCCTTTGGTTCGGGACGTAGATCATGCCCTGGGATGCAACTTGGATTGTACGCATTAGAGATGGCTGTAGCTAACCTTCTTCACTCTTTCACATGGCAGTTGCCGGACGGAATGAAACCAAGTGAGATCGATATGACTGATGTATTTGGACTCACTGCACCCAAGGCAATTCGGCTTGTCGCGGTGCCAACCCCACGTCTATTATGCCCGTTGTATTGAAACTCGGTCAACTCGGTGAGGAAAAAAATGTGCAAAAATTGTTAATGTTGGTGCATGGTTTTCATTCTGTGTTTCTTTTTTCATCATTATATTATATTTCTTCAAGAAAAATATGTATACATGATAAAAGTCATAAAACATTTATTTTCATGTACATGTTGAAATTCAACTCCTTGTATTTAGTGTTAATATTATAATTTGATTGTTCTCAAATTTCCTGAAATAAGATATCATGTCATATGTATCAACAAAACTTTTTCTTTGTTTCGGAGGATAATATTTCTAAATATTAAATACCAGGAGTTGAGATGGAGCAATTAAATTATATAGATACTAATTACTTTGATTACGTGAATAAGAGTGGGGATATTTATGCGATTTAGCCCAATGATACTAAGAGTTTATAGGGCTTGAGATTGGATACGTCTCATGTTTGAATCCGATCCAAGGGGAATTTTACCTTTTCCATTAGGTTTCCACCCATCTAGTCCAGGAGTAGCTGGGTCAAAATCCGTTCTTGTAACTTAGCACACGTATGATTCGAGAAATTTGTTGGAAATGAAATTGTAATTGGAAACAGAATTTGAAATGGAATTTTGGGGTTACTTTTAAAATACAAAAAAGTGTTTGATTGTATTTGTTATGGAATTGAAATGTATGTTGGTGGTGAACACTGGTGGCAATCTGTCACGGCGGAAGATGCAACAAGCGGTGGCAGTAGCGGCATGGCAGCGGGTGGCGGTGTGCTGTTTGATACCACTGAGGCATGATTAAGATCGGAAGTTGCAAGAAGACATGTTGAGGGTATATGGGTTTTAACTTCACCCTTTATTTCTTATTTTAATTATTTAGAAAATGAGCTCATAGTATATTTTTCACTTGTATACACCATATGTTGAGAAGACAATCAAATTTACCCAAATATAGTGAAGATGTAAAGTAGAACTCACCCCACTCTAACTCAAAAGATCACTCTCTACAAGAGAAAAAAGAATCCACATGTTTATCGACTCTTGAAGGAATAAAAATTTAGTTTGTTCTTCTAGGTAAAAACATCCAAGTTAATGAGGGTTGATCTGTGTATGTAGTGGTGTCAGTGTAACTCGTGCCAATAGCCAATCATCCATCATGTTTTCATGTTGTGGAGAAAGACATAAATCATGTGTAAAGGTGTTTAGTAGCATGATTGAGAAACATAAAACTGAGTCTAGAGACAAATATGTAATCAGTTGGATCACACTTATTTGGTAAGACCATATCCATTAAGGAGGCCCAAAACCATTAAAAAAACGAGTCAACTAACCTATCCCATGAATAAACACTAATTCTTTAAAACATTTAATACCCACCAAAAAACACTTAAAATATTGGCACGTCATTATCTACTTTTGTACTTTTTTAACCACTCATCTGTTTCTATCTATAACATTTATGACTAAAAAAAGGCCCATAGTTTTTTCTAGTTCTTGACCATGAACTACCTCTTAAAACTTGTTCCAAAACTACCTGTCTAATAATCAAAACAAGTTTGTATGCCACATAGGATCATAAACGAGAAAAAAAGAAAGGTCGTTATTGTGAACGTTCTAATTACTATTTGGTTCCAACAAGGTACATCAATATGAGGTAAAACATATGAAAATGAGAAAATATGTTTGTTACTACAGAATTAATTTGTGTCTTGAGTCTTGTTATGACTGATTTTAAAAACAGGATAATACGCATCGAGATGAAGGCGATCTAGTAACTCTCGGGTACACCATAGATATGAAGAGTGTCCCTCAATGACTTTTGTAACATCAATCTGCAACCACAACATAAAAACATAGTGTAAGTTTATAGATCATACCAAATTTTGAATAAAAAAGGTAATTAATAATGAAAGATATAAAGAACTGACATTCTCGATCCCAGGAACATCCACGGGTTGTATTCCGGCTAATCCTTGACTAAGGAGACTGTTTAATAATAACCATGGTTGATGATTCAAATATTATATATATATACGTTGTATTAAGAACCAATATTATGTTGAAAACTATAAAAACCACATAAAACACTTGTACATATTGCATTAATGAATTATTAGGAGAGAGAAGATGAGTAGGGCCTACGGTTAATTAACCGTCTTATGTATTAAAATATGTGGTTATAAATGGTTCTTTTAGTTCTTAACAACAATTGGTTCTTAATAGAACATCTCCCTATATATATATATATATATATATATATATAGGTGAAATATAGTTTGGAAACCCTCTCAAGTTGAGAAAACCCTAGAAACTCTAAAGAACGCTCAAAAACTTAAAGTTAAAAAATTCACTTTTTTTTTAAAGGCTCACTTTTAAATGCATTTTCGTCACTTTTTATTAAAAAAAAAAAACGCCGAGTACTTTAAAAAAAAAAAAATACCCCTAAAATAAAAAAACCCGTTTTTCAGTGAAATAATTGTAACATGTGTAACATTTACATATGTTACATTTTCTGAAATGATCTCAACCATCAAATCTCAAGATTAACGGTTATAATAGGGTTTCTAGAGTTTTCTCAACTGTACAGGGTTTCATATTATCCTTCCTGTATATATATATGTAACATATTAGCATGTCATAAATGGAATATGGCACGTACCTGGCTCGAAACGCTACTCCAAGCGTCCAATCATTTGTGGAATAAGCGTTAATAAATCTTCCAGAAACAACCTTCAAAAGATTACATTATAATATTATAAGCATTCACATTACGATCCATCACCATCTCTAAAATTTAGAGATTTCTTCTATTATTAATCTCCATCTCTATCTTTATCTCTAGAATTTAGTGTTTTATGAATACTGATTCTCTAAATATGGAAAATAGAGATAGAGATAGGTTAAATAAACTTTAGAGATAAATTCAAATTTCAAAAAAAGGTGATATTTAGTTAAATTAAAGAACATGTTTATCACCTTTCTAGCAGCTTCCCATTTTTCATCTTGTATAGCAACCGGTGCTCCAAGAAGAACAACTCGTTCTACAATTCCAACTGAGATTTGAAAGAAAAGATGTGGAATATTAATCTCTCTAAATTAAATCTACTAAAAGTTATATAACGCGTGTGTTTTTAAAAAAAATGCCAATTACCATGACCAGTTTCAGCCAAACTCTCAAGACACTTGAATATCGCGCGTGCTCCAAGTGAGAAACCTACTAGTGTCACAGGCCTGAAATTCATAATCATTAAATAATTAAATAATTTTTTACTTGTCTTCTTAGACTTATAAGAAGATAAATTAAACTGATTTTTAACTTTACCTGTTACCTTGTAATCCTTTGACCAACACTTCAGCAAGCAGTTTTCCAGCCTTGTCAGATCTGGTCGAGTAACAAAAGTCAAATGTGGAAACAAAAGTCGACAAAGAAAGTCAAATAAGAAAATTAAGAAGAACCAAAAGAGTTAATTACACATACTGTCCATGTGGTTTGCAGAAAGCAACACAGGTTTGAGTTTTATGTTTTCAGTTTTGTAACGACTTTGAGTATTAAGGCTAACTGTTTCGTGAAATTAGGGTGAAAAGACCAAAATATCCTTTGACTAAAGTCAAATGCTAATTTGGTCATTTCACCCTAATTTAACGGAGAAGTTATTAGAAGTTAGCCTTAAGACGCAAACTCATTACAAAATTAAAGGCATAAAACCCAAACGTGTTACTTTAAACCCTTAGTAGCCAAACTTGTTACTTTCCACAAACTAAGGGACCGTTAGTGTAATTAACTGTAGCAAAAATGAACCTGTCTACAGCAATAGACCATTTGCTGTCAATGATATCAGTTAAAGTAAGTAATGTTGCAGGCAAAGCTAAAGCAGATACAAGAGAGCCTAAAACTGTCATCAAAGCACCTTGTTTCATCATTTCCATCGCGATTCCTACATCATGCGTTGACTATGAGTGTAAAGTCAACTGTTGTTGACTATGAGAATAAAGTCAACTATTGGAGTTGCTGATAAAGATATGGTATATTACTTGATGTAAGCCAGTCTTGGATTGCAGTGCTTACAGCAATCAAATGTTGAGATTCCCACTGAAGCGCGTACCTGAAGAATTGATTAATTTCAATCTTCAAAATTAGTTACTAAGAACAATGAAAAATACCTTTCCATATTATCATTTTGACCAACCCAAGGTCTCACAAAATCTTCCTCCTCAAACACAAATCCTGCAACCATGATTTCAACTGCCAGCCTCTGGTGACACAAGGTTTAATGACTCAGAATATATATATATATATATATGGAAACAAGTAATCATAAATATAGGAATCATAAATATCTTCAAAACTCCGATATTTCCTATCAATAATTTATATTTTGTATTTTTTATATGCAGTTGCTTATGTTTAAGTACATTAAAATGATTTGTTCATATGTTTTAAATAAAACAAAACTCGATAATTATTTTATTTTGAATGTCATGCGAGACAAATAAATATTGTACATTCATCATTTACTCTATAAAACATAAAGAAACAAGGCTATTAGAAGTTCTCGTGCTTCCGAAGATATTTATGAGTTCTGAAACAATCATATATATATATATATATATATATATATATATATATAAACATTACAGTATTTACTATATTATCTATATGGTAATCATATTAAGGAAGAGTAAAAACTATATTATAATCATGACTAGTTACCTATACATATTGGACATTTTAGTAGAGAATAGTTGGTATGCAAAGACAGAATGATTTTGTATTTTGTTAGTAAATCATTTATGTTTAATGAAAATGTTATATGGGTCTTGTCATATATTCTTCAATAAATTTGAATTTAAATTTGAATCAAAATTAGGGTTAAGAAAGAACGCACGCCTTGACTGTGGTTTTCCCCTATAGGTTTGAACTCAAATTCATCGACATTTGCAGTCCTTCTAGCCATCTTAGTTCCACTAAGTCCAGCACCAGCAGCTAGATCAAAATCAATCATGTGTTAATAACAAAAAATGTTATCTAAATAGTACAAGGATAACTTTGTACAATAGTAATCAGGTTTTAAAATTGTTATAATTAAGTCACTCATAATTTTTTTGTTCTAATTACGTCACTCAAGTTCCAATATGATATATTTTACCTAAATAAAATGTAACTCTCCTACATTGCGTTTCTTTTTTTGTATCATATAGTGACATGACTTTAGAATACCAAGACGGAATAAAAATTGCAAAATATTTTTTAAATAAAGTTCAAAATTATTAAAAACTTGCAATTTATAAAAATTTAAACTTATGCATAAGATTTAAAAAAAAATGCGAACATTTTACAAAATTTGCATAGAATTGTAAAAATTCTAATTATTCAGGTTAAATATATAGGATTAGAACACCAAAGTAAACTTGAATGACCTGATTGGAACAACAAAAAGAACGAGTGACCTAACTGGAACAATTTTAAAACTTGACTACTATTATGTGACATTTTCCCAAATAAATAAAGATATGATGTTTTTTCATCACCTCCAAATGAAGCAGCAACTGCAACAGAACCTGCAACAGAACCAGCAGCACTTGCAACAGCAGCAAAACCACCGGCTCCAATAACTGGCACAACTGTTCCTAATGTAGGTGCTAATGCACTAACTCCAGAAGCAATTGCTGGAGCAGCTAAACCTGTTCAAAAAAATATATTTCATACAACAGCTGAAAATTTATATTTTGGATTTTAAATATATTCTATTTTGACACTTCAGCTGCCACATCATCGATTTGATCGGGTCGGATTACCTTAGATCCATATTCTTAAAACTTAAGTATTTTTATGGTTAATAAAAAAAGTTAGCTACCTTTTTTATATAACTAGCCCAGTTAGGGCTGTAAACAAACCAAACGAGCCGTTGTTTATGTACATTTGTTGGGCATTTAACTTGTACACGAACACTAACTGAATGGAAATTCTTGTTCGTGTTCGTTCATTAAGGAATTATACTTGTTCACCGACACATACTATTATATAAATCAATATTCTTAATCCCAGAGATAAAACGTATTAATCTTCTTAAATAAATATAAAGTTATGTTGGAATTTAAGCTTGCCATTAAATACTTTTAAAAGAACTTATGATATATATGTATTATGTCTAGCGTATTGCAAGTAGGTCGGTTAGTTAAGGTAGTTGTTTGGGGGCGGTTATTCCCATCAAATTGTAACTGTAAAACGGTCAACAATTAATCAACTAGTGATGGGTATAAATACCCTTAAACACCCTCAATAAATTGTCGTCGATATATGTATGTATATTAATCAAAAACTTCTCTATTCTTGTTCACACGTGTACTCATATTTAGATTCTCAAAAGCCATTCAATTTCCTATAAGTTAAACACTTGATATAAAATCATAAACATAAAAAGTTTTTGTCAACTTAAACACAAATGAAAGAACATGACATATGTTCATATGAGTTCATTCATTTAAGTAAACGAAGAAATTTCTTATTCATGTTCGTTCATTTATTAAACGAACTTCCCACCAAACGGTTCACAAACTGTTCGTTGAAAATTCAGTTCATTTACAACACTAACCCCATTGACCTATATATGGTTCTATGAGAAAATAACAATCATACCACCAGTGATTGCCAATAATGTTCCACCAGTTATAGCAGCTGCACCAATAAGACTTCCACGCTTCAACTTCTCCCAATAATCATCCGACGCGCGCTCGTTTTCTTTCCCATCGCGTTGTTTCAATACCGCCATTGCAGAACAACAAATAAGCACCTCAATCGCTTCCTATAAAAACCAAACATCTATTTAGGTTGAAAACAACATCAATGATGCAACTCGATATCACAACACAATAACACAAACCAACCATTTTAATCCACTTGATATCAAACCACGTTGTCAACAACCTCAAAGCAGCACGATGACGCGCATCATACCCTTCAAATGATCTAGTAAATTTGTTATCAATATCATCTGCGGGTGTATCTACCAAACAAGCGGATAAAAGCTCATATAATACAGCCACTTTTCTACGCGCATTAATCTTTTTTGCTTCTTCAAACGTCTTTTCTTCAACTTCACGGGTGGATGCAGTTGGCACTTGTTCAGACCAAGGTGTTTTGCAATCTTTATCTTCTTTTTTTTGGAGATGTTTTTTAGTTTCAGCCATTGATTCGTTAACCAAGAACTTTTCCCGCCATTCGTGTGCGTATAACCGATGCTTTTCTTTTTTCTGCTCGTAATGTTCTTTAGATGTGGTTATTTTAGATTCCATTGCTTCAACAGCTTTGGATAATTCAAGTTCATGTTCTTCCACTTTTGTAGACGGGTCATCGGTTTCTTCTGCAAGTACTCGTAAGAACTGTTGTATATCAACATTTTCAGAAAAGATAATATATTTTTTTCTTTTTATTTAAAAATAATGCAAAAGTGTGAAGTAACATACTGATCCAACTTGACTCTTCACATAAGAGCTGGTAGCAGTTGTCTCAATATCAGGCCAGTGTGCACTGTCAATTTCTAAGTACCTGTTTTTGACAAAGATGGACATATAAAAAATAAAAAAATAATCAAAAAAACGAATCACCATCAGAAACATAAAAGATCCTACAAGTAAGTATCTTAAATCTAGCATCAGGCATTGAAGACTTATGATGGTGTGAATGTGTGTGACTACAATTTGATCTTACATAAAGAATTACATTCCAGTAACTTACAAAAATATATATTTCACAATGATTTTACCCTGCAATAGGTAAATGAAAAATAAATAATACTGAAAAAACAAAGTAATAATATAAAGATAAAGTTGGAGATCCACTAGCAGCTTGTAACCGTATCTTATCTTAGGAAGATCTTATAAGACAACTGGAACATGTGCTAGCAAATTTTGTGGATGTGGAAAGTATAACAGCCGATGACGAGATAACAGAGAACCTGACCAAGAAGGCTGACTTGTTAAGAATTAATCGGATTGAAGATATAGCATCATCACTCATTGGAATCGAAATATCTGCAACATCGGACTGTTAAAATAAAGTATGCTTGTCTAGGACTCGATCTTGGTACTAGTCCATAACTATCATAGAAGTCCACCCGATTAGTCTTCAAGAGTCTTAAAAAATCAAAGAACACGGAGCGGTTAAATAAACTATGGATTGGGTAAGCTAAGTGAGCTGCCTAAATCAAAGTCGGAGCGAATTTAGTCATAGAAGACAATGAACCCACATTGCTAATGGCGAAGGCAGATGTTGAATGAGGAGAAGGTAAAGTGTATGAACGAGACTGTTGTGAAGAAGGAACGTGGTACTTGGACAATGGAGCAAGAAACAAAATTACCAGGCAGAAGAATTACTTAACTCAATTTAACGAGAAGATTGTGGGTCAAATTTGTTTTAACGTTACTTTACTTCATTTTGTGTTAAACAAGCGACCAAGTACCATTTCTCATAAGGGCAGAATATTCGTCTGCCATAGCACGACGCCAGTTAGGGTCTTTGTTGGCAATGTCAAAGGAGGTAGGCTCGGTGGGAGTAGTGGTGGTTACAAAGGAAGAAGGATTGAACCGGTCTGTTTGTTTTGGGTTTGGACGCAGGTGAGATGGGCGAGAACGAGGTGGTTGGACCGGTTGAGAAGGATCAGTAGACTGAACCGAAGGGGATTGTTGGGCCGGGACGGTGTGTGAAGCCGAGGAAGCCTGTTGGGCTGACGAGACCTGTTGGGCCGATGAGGGGGAGTGATGGGTGTTGGGTGAAGATGGTGCATCAGTTGAAGGATCGAGGTGGGCAGGTGGAGTGGGTTGTGATGGGTTGTTGGTTACGGGAGTGGTTGGTTGTTGTGGATCGGGATCGGTAGGAAAGGGAGGAGGAGGGGTTGGATATGACGAGACATAGGGGGATGGTGGTGGAGAGATTGTGTCGGTTTGGCTAGGAACAGCAAAAGGAAAATGGTTTTCGTTAAAGCGAACGTGACGGGCAA
>WOUH02000012.1:6031906-6046951 GCA_009936405.2 Stevia rebaudiana
AATGGGGAAAGTGGAAAGAAGTGGGACGACACCGTGCAAAATGGGAAAAAGTGGGGAAAACCGGGGAAGCTGATGTGGAGCTGACGTGGAAGCGGGGAAAAGTGAGGAAGGGTGGGACGACTCCCTCCCCTCTAATAGGGGATATTATAGGACCCTATTTAGATATTTGGATCCCAATAAAACGGGTTGTAGTTAGCATTACGAGTCATACTGGTTTTTGTAACATTAAATCAATTAATTTTTAACAATACAAGTCGTAAAAGTATTCACCTTTTAAGTTTTTATATATTGTGTGAGTGAGTTTCTTATATTATAAAGATTGATTAAGAGTGGTTGTAAGTAAAACAATATAAAAAAACTGAAGAAAGTAGTAACTATATAGAAACGTTGAGTGAACGATGTTCATTAAAATAATTATAGAGAGAAAAATGTAATGATAAATTTATAGAAAAATTATTATTTGATTGTATACGAGAGAAAAATTTAATGATAAATGTATAAAAGTATTATTTAATTTAATATGAGAGAGAAAATGTAGTGATAAAGTTATAAAAACTTATTATTTAATTGAATATGATAGATAAAATATAGTGATTTTTATTGAATTTATGAAGATGAAGATAGAGACGCAAATGTTGATGCGCTAATGGGCATTCTAAATCTTATTGCTTGGGGTCGGATTTGTCAATACGCCCGTTTTTTATTATAACAAAATTTACACCAATATGGCCAATAATACCCATTACGGCCTTAGCAATACGGTCAATAATTCGCATTACGAGGCGTATTGCTGATTTTCTTACCAATATGTGTCATAAATGCCTATTATCGGCTGTATTTAAGGGGTCTAGAAGGAGTATGTATATTCAGAGCCTCCTAGTTTTAACATATCTCACAAAAATCAAATAAAATTTGTTAAAAACATAACTCGTTTTCAGAAAACCCTGGAAAAAAGAATATAAGGAATAGTCATAAATGTCGGCAGTGTCATAAAATTTGCCCTAAGCAACTGAGTACTCGGCCTACCAAGACCTGGTCAAGCTAAGGAACCGATTTTCTCTTACTCAGCCCAATAAACTCGGACTCGGTCAAACTCGATTTTACTCGGGCGTACTCGGTCTAGGCGAACCTTCACTATTCTTCACTGGTTTGCACTATTTTTTGCTGATTTTTGTTCTTTTTCCCCGGTTCAATTTGGATTTTCGTTATTTTTCATGAATATACCTTACAAAATGAGAATGAAAGTTATTATTACTATGTCTGAAAATTTTAAAGAGTAAATATCCATTTTTGAAATACTTGAGCATATATCATTTTGATTTAAAATTAATATTCACATACTTTGTTAATAATATTAGTAAATTATGATATTTGACGTATATGTAATTTCTCGAAAATTAAATTATGTATAATTTACAGTGTTTGAATACGTTTCTAGTACTCCCTTGCCTACCCAAAGTACTCGTAACTCACTAGTCGACCGATTCGGCAGTCCCCCAAAACTCTCGCCCGGTTAGTTAAAAAAACATGAATCATATATATGATTTAATCAAATAAATGAATGGCTTCATTAGAAATTTTTTTTAAAGGCTTGATTGTGATTAGTTGGTAGGGTTATAGTAAGGATGAGGCTTAGGGTAAGGAGGGTAAGAAGTCATCCCATCCATTAGATCTTAAGATCAGCGGCCAGAATTAACGCGGTGGCATTTTTGTAATTATTCGGAATTTTGAAAAGACATGAAGGGTAATATCGTCAAAATCGTATAACACAATGACAGTCGTATAACACAATGAAAGTCGTATAACACAATGACAGTCATAATCGTATAACACAATGACAGTCGAAAAGCACAAATCATGACACAAAAACCTAAAAAAGTACACATCGTATAACACAATGATGCATATCAAAAACACAATGATGCATATCAAAAACACAATGATGCATTTCAAAAACACAATGATGCATATAAAAAACACAACGATGCATATCAAAAACACAACGATGCATATCAAAAACACAACGATGCATTGGGTTCAGTTCACTTTAAAAAAAAAAAATTTAATTTATTTTTTGAACTTAAAAAAAAAAATTATTTTTTCTGGGCGTTAATTTAAAAAAAATTGATTTTTTTTAAAAAAAATTTGAAAACTTTTTTTTGAAATTTTTTTTTTTTGCGAGCCGGACACAATTACCAATATACCCCTCCTTAAAAAATTCTCTGTTGTCACGTGTCGTTACCAAAGCCCTCCTTACCCTAAGCTTTCTCCTTATTTAAACCCAACCCCGATAACTGAATTAAAAGAAAAATATGGATGAGATAACTCGTAAGAGCAACAAGGGAAAAAACTTATGTAGTTATGTGTAACTTAGAAACTGTATTCTCTTATTGTTTGATTTCATGAGTGTTGGAGTGTTTTAAGTGTTTGTGTTACTTCTAATCTAAGTTGTCGACGCATAGTGGTGTTTTCTGTTTTTGTTTCATAGCTACATAAAGAAAAAAACGAGTTTTCTGGACTCGCTAACCGAACTACGACATGGTTACATAACATGCGAACCATAGTATTGTTTCTATTTTTGTTTCTTTTTACTCTAACCAATCTGTCATGCAACGTCGCAACACATGGAGAACTTTGCTAATTTTTATCAAAATAAAGGTACTTAAGTTGCTATTTAATGTTAACTAGAAATTTGCCACCGCGAGTTGCGGCGGGTAGCGTATGCGAAGCGTAGGTAACATGTTCGATCAGTTGTGCGTTGTGACGGTAACACGCGTATTGCAATGAGGAACACGCACCAGGGAACACGTGCGTATATGTAATGGATAACATGTGATGAAAATTATTAGATATCAACATAAATATACACAGTGCAATTTCGTTTCCTCCATCAATATATGTAATATACATGTGTTCTCAATTTTTAGTAATTTCGTTCTCAAGTTTTTGAGCATAATGTCAATTTCTCAACGTCATTCTCCTCTAAGTTTGAGGGTTACACAAACCAGCTCTACCATATGCATATAAGAATAAAATCAGCTCAACCCCTGTTTAGAATTGAGATCGACTTATAAAAAAATACTGATTTCTTACAAACCTGTTAAATATGTACATAAAGACTAAATAAAAACCTGTAAAATGAAAAATTTTAAAGTTACAATGTATCTAAATTCATACATTTGCAAAAGATAAAGAACTTTAGCATCAAGCAAACTTCGTCCATTTTCTTCAACCATGTCTATATACACAATTATAGATAACCTGTTGGCCCCGTCCGGATCATTGTTCCCGAATCAAACACATGTTGAACAAACTCACAAAACACAGAAACGTAAATTGTTTGTATATTATGAATCTGTTAAAAAAAATTACATATCGGTACACACATATATATAGGTAACGAATCACCATCGCACCCTTTCGTAAGCCACTTATATCTTGACACGTGGCGTAACTACCATAACTACCCTTTAACCGAATTAACTACCTTTTCGGTTATAAACTTTAACTTTGACTCTTCTAGTCCCTCTACTTTATAACCTATACATAACACATGGATTAGGGAATTATATTATTTCAACATAACCATCCTAACATACATAATGATTTTCTAGATTAAGACATTACCTGTCCATCTAAATTCATCATGTATGAATAATAATTTCTGAATGCAGATCCTACTATCACTTTGGGCAATAATTAAATAAAGTTAGAAGGCAATATCAAAGAAAAAACAGAAAATACTATTTCACCTCTATACATGGGAGCTGACCGAGTCAGCTGGTGAGCTGGTCAGCGGCTTGGTCAGCCCAAACAAACACAGCCTTACTTTAGTGAAAAAGGTTGTCTGAATGTTGTTATGAACATTGAAAAGGAGGATCCCACTTGTTAAATCCATATCTAAAATCCTCTTCCGATGACCCCGCCGGTAATTCTCTCTCTTTCTAAGCAATCTTAAGCTTATATATTATATATATTAAAAAAAAGGTTTCAAAGTGATATACACGGATATTTGAAAAAAAAAATTCATACTTAATTTTAAATTTAGAATACCAAGAAAATGAAATTTGCAAAAATTCAAACTTACTGAAATATTTATATTTCATAATTTTTAAGTTGACATCCTACATGTTTTGTGATCTTGTAAACTAGAAGTAATGTTCATAGCTTTGTCGTATACCTCTATTAGGATCATATTGAAATCATATGCAGTTAACATCCTTGAAATCTGAAAACTGCCTGCATGTCAAATGGAGGCAACAGTAAGTCGTATGAGACAAATGAAGCAAAGAGATGATCACAAAGGACTTCAGTGCACCGAAATGCATCAACAGTCTCCCCTAAATCAAATGTTTGTTGTATCTAAAATTCTAGAACACGGTTACAAAATAAGCAATCAAAATCATAAATTAGGTGGCTAATTAGTTGAAAACCATTTTTTTAGCTTTTGGTGTTTGTATAAGTAATTAAAATGTTTTTATTCTAATATTATTTAAAATTTTCAATTCTTAGGGGCGAAGATTTGTTCTCTTACGTTTATTTAGACCTTTTTTTGTTGTGTATTAAGTTTTCAAGTAACTTTGTTCATTTAGTTCTTTTTTTATAAAACGGCAAAGTATCATTACAAAATGTCAATAGTTGGTGCTTGATAAGTTGAAAACTATATTTATTTCTAATTAGAAATTTCCATAGATAATAGCCATAAAACCCCTTATCCTATTAATGCTATCTATAAGGTCCCATCAATCAACAATAAATTTTTAAAGGCACGAATGGATTCAAAGTGAAATAAGTTTAAATTACAATAATATAAGATCATAAATTAATGTTAATGGACCTTCAATGACGAAATCCACCCAGGGTTCAATCGACACAATTCTAATGTTAGAATTTGAACCACATCAGCATAGTTACTCAATAAGAAAGAAAAACACCCACCCAAAGTAAGCAAACTGCAAACAAACTACATCAGATCAATAATACCTTAAATTAGAACCCTAAAACCTCAAATCTCTTAAAACAACAAATTAGCACACCCGAGTTGAAAATTGAAAGAACGAAAGCAATCAAGTTCAAAATAGAAAGCAACAAACAGATGAAAAGAAAAGAAAAAAGGGCTTGCAAGGTAAAAAGATTTTAACGCGTATTTGCAAAATCATAGCTGGTCACGGTTGCCTTGGTGAGCTAGAAACCTCATCAGAGAACTGAATCGAGGATCTGTATGTGTGTGTTGATGGGGTACCATCACGATGGTTAGGGTGGGTTATTTCGGTGGTGGCGTCGATGAAGGAGAAAAAAGAAAGGGAATTTTATATATAAAGATACGTATCTCTGTCTGTCTGCCTATATATATTGTGTATATATATATGTGCGCATAACACACTTGTACGCTATGAATAGAATCATGTAAAAATTCTACAGTAATTCTGTGAGTGAGCAAATCTTTCACGTTTAAACTATATAGTAATGAAATATTTGAAGATTAAATGTTATAATATTACCTGGTGAATACATGAAAGTATACACACAAATTTAGGTATCGATTTTCAAGATCTCTGAAATGGTTTTCTTTATTTTCTACAAATAGTTATAGAAATGAATCAAATGATGACAGGTATCTTACATTTGAAAAAGAGTGCAAAAAATTATATAACATGTAATTGGAGTTTTTTAATAGCTTCTGAAGGTTCAATATCATACTTCCAATTTTAGATCAAACTCAGGTCAGCAATCAACAAATAAGAGAATTAATCATAAATCTTACCTCAAACTCTGGTAAACATTCATTATCATAAACTAAAAAGGACACAAAAAAACTAAGTCAAACAAGTCAATCTAGACATAACAGTTTTAAGAAACAGATTAACATAAGCTAAACCGGTTTAATAAAATGGTTGGCTTGTTAACCCCTTTAAGTTTAAGGTTTTTTTAAAGATCCATATAATACTTTAAAGATGGATATTTTTCTAATATTTTAACATTGACAATTTAATACTATGTTAGCATCCCCTTAGTAATAATTTACACAAGTGAAACTAAATTCACTCTTGAACCCTTCACTGACTATTCCTTTGAAGCAACTTTTTTCGTCACCCTCAACCAAAGAAAAAAACAAAAACAACTAAAAAACAGTAATTAGTACACAGAAATTAACTTAAGATGGAGCAATTCGTAGCTTAAATCGTTACCAAGTCACTAGACATCTTATATTAACATTAAATGGGTCAACAACACAAACATGCCACGGTTTTAAGTATTTTCTGATTAAAGTTCATGTCTTTAAAACAAATAAATATATGGATCAAATCTGGGTTCCCATATTCAACCCATTAACCCAAAATCACCAATTCAACCCTAAAATCATCAACCAGTGACGAACGTGAGAGGAAATTACCAAACTCCCATGATAAATTTTAAAAACATAAAAAACAACCCACCCAAAAAATTTGAACATCATTCAAGTTTTATCCCAAACCTACATACAAAGATGCAAACAGAACACCAAATACAGAGAACCAAAAAAAGAACAAGAATAGACAACCGAAATAACATATAATCACCAGAAGTTGCATAGAATCTGAGAATAAAAACCTTCTAAAGATTGGATAACAATCCTCAAAATTCAACAACTTCAGGAACAAAACTGAGATTAGTGACCAGCAATGTATGTATACTCAAAGAAATGAGACAAAAACCCAACACAACACTAAAATGTTCATCCAATTAATAGCCATGTAAACAAAAAGCTAAAAACTAAATAACCAAATGTACCCCAAAAGATCATATCATCACCTTAATCGTTTTCAGAACAGGCTTTTGTTAGTAGATTGATCAGGCATTAGTCGGGCATTCTCGAGCAAAATGTCCAGATTCACCACAATTATAGCAGTTGCCGCCGCCACCACCAGACTTAGAATAACTGCGGCCCCCACCACCACCGCCACCACCAACTCCCACCGTGCAGTCTCTAGCCATATGCCCTAACTCACCACAAGAATAGCATCCTCCACCTACATCACGGCCACCGCCACCGCCACCACCACCATTTCCAGCTCCGGCGGTACAATCTCTTGCCAAATGCCCTAACTCACCACAAGAATAACATCCTCCTACTCCGCCACCACCACCACCACCACCATTACCGCCACCTCCACGATTACAATCCCTAGCTAAATGACCAAATCCTCCACAATTGTAACAACCACCACCAGCGGCACTACTACAATCCCTAGCTAGATGCCCAACTCCACCACAGTTATAACAATCGCGTCCACCACCGCTCCGATACCCACCGCCGTTACCATTGTACGGACCGCGGCCACCACGATCATATCCATAACCATCGCCAACACCTCTACGATTTCCGCCACCGTATCCATCACGATTACGAGGTCTGTCAACATCAGATCCATCTACAACAGTAACATTAACAGCTTGTTGTCGATTGTTCTTGTCAACAACTACGAACTTAACTTTCTGACCTTCATGGAGGCTCCGGTAGCCTTCAGCTTGGATCTCCGATTGGTGAACGAAGAGATCTTCTCCGTCTTCATCTGGCTTGATAAACCCGTAACCCTTACCGTCGTGAAAGCGAATAACCACTCCCGTCGATGTTGCTTCCGCCATTGCCGCCGATCGCGGTCGCAAAAACCTAATCGAGGGTTTATGTACAAGTGAGATTTGTGAAAACAGTATGCCAATTAAACCCTAATTCTTATCGAGCCTTTTGAGATGTTTCTAAATTTTCATTTTATCCTCTATCACCAATGAGTGGCAATGACCAAAATCTAAATGGTCAATGGGGTACGTGTGCGGGTGCTCACAGTTCGGTTTCTATGATTTTGTTGTTGTTAAACCGTGAACCAAAACGTTAATAACAGTTTTTTATAATAAAAACTAAAACCAAATCATTCAAAATAAAAACTGAACGAAACCAAACCGTTATTAGAGGGTTTGGTTTCACGGTTTAAGCTTTTGGAGTCTCTTCAAAACTAAGAGGGTGTTGGGGATTTCTTATTTAACTCCAATAGTGTTTTTTTATTAAAAGTACTTATTAACTTATGACTTTTACAAAGTGAGTTTTAATAAAAGTGTTTGGATTATCTTTTGTAATTAGAAAACAAATAAGTCAATAATTTAAAAAAGTGTTTGATTTAGCTTTGACCTATTAGCTGATATTTACTTATACTTATGAACACAATGTAACACAACATGTCATCAAATTTATCATGCAAGTATATAGTTAATTGTATTTTAATTTTTAAATGCTAAGAACTCGAAAATATTGCAAATAACTTGAATTTTAAAAATACATATCAAGTCAAGGTTTTGCTTTATGACTATTGTCCTTTTTATACACACCACCATACATTGATTATCACCAGAACAATTAAACCATCAAATCTACAAAAGGAATTTCTCTAAGTAGAATTAACAAATCCTTTTTAATGTAAAGCAAGAAAGAAAACAAAAAGCTTTTGAGTTGATAACTACCACACACAGTGCCATTTTCCAATATAATATAATGGTTTATCTGCTATCCTAAACTAACATTTGTATTAGTAGTACAACAATACAAAACCAAACAAGCACAAATATCATGACTTGTAAATGTTCAATCAATTTTATTACAAGCACAAAGCCTTCAGTTGAGCATTTTAGCATCTTTAGGTGTCGTTGTACCTTCTTCACTTAGAACTTATTCCAAAGATTGATGCAAAGGTTAATGATTGCTATTTTGTTGGGTATTCTAATAATTGTTGTTATTTAAATGTAAGTTGCGTATTATGTGCTGTGTAATAATTATTATGATAGAAGCTAACGTGGTTAAGTTAGTTATTATTTGTGTGTTTAAACTAGTTAAAATACTAACTAGTGATATAGGGACTAAAGTTGTCAATATAGGTGACTTGAAAGTTGAGGGTAAAAGGTGTAAAACACCCTAGACTTGGTCAAAATTAGGAAAATTGGTCAAGGGGATGGTGTGGGGGACGAGCAAGGAGGGAGAAACTAGGGTTCTTCACAAAATTTTGCAAATGACTTGTTTAATCCTCAAAATGAAGTACAAATTCAGTTCCTTGCAAGAATTTAACATTATTCTTACAAAAGAATTACTAGGTACGTGATTACCCACAAAAATCTATGTGTTCTTTGTGGGTTTTTGTTTAAAACCACAATTTGTTCAATGCAAGTTAGAAATTGATGTGTTGTATGCATCATAGAATCTAGTGTAGATGATCGTGTAAACACTAGAAAATGAGCTTGATAATGATTTGGTGATTGTATGTTCATATGATAAACATGTGATTTGGTGAAACTAATGAGTGTGATAGGAGTTATTCACGTATGTAGTTAATACTAACAATTCTATGCTTACTTTGTTGTAATGTATGCTTATGTGCAAAGAATTATTTAAATTGATGTTAAGACTATGATTGTGGGTTAAATTAGTGAAAATGGAGATTGACAATTAGGTATATGATGTGTCTTAATGTAACTTGAAATTTTGCACATAATGTGTTCGATGAGAAATGTCAATGAGTTGTAAAAATGCTTACTAAATGTAACTTGATTAATAACTTGTATGAAAATGGTAGTTGCTAGCTTTGATGTGCTAAGAGCTAGTTAACGGGTCAAGTGACTGTAATTAACCTCATGAATGAATATGTGGTTAAATGATATGTGTTATAAAGCATAGACCCGGGAAGGAATTAACTAAAGCAAGCAAATACGGAATTGAGATAAGATACGCAATACGCGAGTACCCTAAAATGGGTCGTTACATGTTATAAACTGGATTTTTTTTAACGTATAAGCCTTACAACATAGCGAACGTTTTTGTATGCTTCATTCCCAACCCTACTTTAATGGGTGAATCATTCACAGATATACTTATCAAATACTCAACTAGGATAAATAAAGTACATTCCAATCATTTGATCTTGTTACAAGTAGAGGAGTTCAAAAAAACGGGTTCCGGAACCGATCCGAACCGGAACCGAATTGATTCGAACCGGCGGTTCCATACCGATTCCGGAACCTAACCATAAACGGAACCGGTTCCACCCAAAACCGATTAGGAACCAGTCAAACCGACAGAAAACCATTCAAAACCAACAAAAAAACCTGTTAGGAACAAGAACCGGTTCCTCTCAAACTGGTTTTGACTTTTGTTGACTGGAACCGGTTCTTAAAAAAAAACCGGAATGAGCACCTCTAGTTACAAGTAAAACTAGGCAACAATTTAGTTAGATTAATAATATTAACGATCGTGCATAGTGATGAGTATCCAAAGGATGACCATTAAATAATTACTCATTTGACTTAACGTTTTCAACAAATGAGTGAGATATGAGACACTTATGTTTCTTCCATTTCATGATTCGCGATCATCCCTTTGTCGTGTGCACCATGATCAAAGGATTACTAATTAATTAACGTTTTTTAACTTTTTATCAACCCATACATGTTCATAAGATGGCTAACTTTACTTCTTATTTCACTACACCATTCTTTTAACACCCTTTCGGGTTTTCAAACACGAATATTTATCATAACTACCAAAACCAAATGCATCCTATTGGCATAAAATATGTTGTACAAGAACCCCACACAAATGTTCAACACATAAAAGAAAAAACCATAACTTATGAAAAGAAAGAAAAGAGGAACAATATCATACCATTATTACATTCATATCCTTTTAGCATACCAGATTAGAGCACATGAGGTCATAAACTTGAAGAAATATGCCATGGTACATAACCATGCCAAAAACTCATTTCAAGAAGAATCTCTTTTCCATAATTGTACTATACTTTCATAATCATTCCCTCCAAAATTGAAAAAATAATATAGAAAACTAAAATTTGGGGATACCACATGACAATAGAGTTGGTTTATGACAAATATAGAGGGAAGAAAAAAAAGTGTCAAATTACAAAAAATAGAAGGTTACCTATCTACAAAGAGAGGGATGCATTTGTACAATTAAAGAGCCACTTAATAAACCTCCACATTCCATTGTCCTCCTCTCTTCAATTGCTTCTTGTAGTCTATCCAATCAATACCTACAAAGAAACAAGATATCAAAAAGGGTATTCATGTAATTTACACCTCCACCACCGTCGATGAAACCACGAACAAGTTAGCAAGAAGGTGCAACATGTCCTTTTAAATTGTCAAAGTAACAAAATGGTGAAATAACTTTTATACTTTTGCCTCCATAAAAAAGACATTTCGCAATAAACTTTTTTATAGAGTAAACTGCAGTTTTCGTCCCTGAAGTTTGCAACAGTTTCAGTTCACCCTTAACTATTAACAGTTTTTGTGATCAAAATTGTCACAATAATTATTAATGAAGTAAAAAAATTTGGACAAAAAGTGTTCGGGTCAACATGACCCGCCCATTTTGCCATATTATTTCAAATTTCTTACCCTCTTCGGCAGCCAATGTGGTCATAATGTCATCAATACCCTTCTCCATTCCCTTAAGCCCACACATATACACAAAAGTATTATCTTTTTTAAGTAATTCCCATAACTCTCTATCATACTGAGCCATTCGGGTTTGAATATACATCTTTTCACCCTTCTCATTAGTCTGTTCTCTACTCACTGCAAAGTCAACTCTTAGGTTATCGGGCTTCATCTCCTTCATTTTCTCAAATTCCTAAATATTTTCACAAAGTCAAAGTTGACTTAACAGCAGTTTTCAAATAAATTTTGGATTTTGTAAAATGATGGAGGATAACTTCTTTTACCTCTTTGTATAACAATGAACTACTTGTGGGAACACCCAAAAAGAGCCATGCTAACCCGTTGAACTGAAATTAGAAATCAAATTAAAAAATATTATTTTGATTAATTGGTTACTACTTATTAGTCAACAAGAAATATTCAAGTAAAGGGTACTTGATAGTCATCGTGCTTCTCGAAGAACATTTTCCATAAAAATGAGCGAAAAGGCGCAATCCCAGTTCCTGTTGCAAGCTGCAATTATGAAAGTTCATTAGTAATTATTACACATTTATAAATTTATATTGAATTAGGAATTTACCATTATAATTGTAGCATTTGGATCTTTTGGCATAAGCATTTCTTTTCCAACTGGACCGGTTATTTGCACCTCGGATCCTGGCTTCAAGTCACCTGAGTTGCAAACAAAAATTTAATGCAATACCCATTTTAAATATTCCCATAAAATAAAAAAAGAATAGAATAAAAAAACAAATGTCAAAAATAAGTAAATGAAGAGTTTCAAGATTTTAATCTTACACAAGAAGTTAGAGCAAACTCCCTTAACTTCTTCACCTTGGTCATTTGTGTACACAAGTCTTTTCACACATAAAGAGACCTAAACAGAAAGTCAATTTATTTAAAATCAAAATATACCATCATAATTATTTTCTTTACAATACACAAAAAGGGTTACATGCATGCCATAACATAGTTTATTTTATTTGGATCTTTTTTATTTATGCTACAATATATTTGTTATTTTTTTAATTTATGCTACAATATATTTGGTTTTTTATTTAATTTACGCTAGAGTATATTTGTTTTTTTAAATTATGCTACAATATATTGTAAGAATATTTTTCTAGATTTTATAAACGCGGGTATTGTGTTAAAATGCTTACAGTTTTGGAATCTCCAAAGTCACCGATAGCACTGCTAGCAATGGAATACAATCTGAGTTTGTGTGGTTTTCCATTTTTGGGGTCAATTCCATCTGGAATTACACCGATTGATTGTCCCTCTCTATACGGGATCTCACCTATTTAATCCAAATATTAAACCAATCTTGATTACTGTTGGCTTGCAAGAATATAATTTATATTATTTGAAGTTTTAAAAAGAAAAAAGATGGGTAGAAAGAAGCATTCAAGATTCACAGTTTAGTTCCAATGGGATTCATTTTGACTTTTAAGGTCAAAGTCCAAACACTTTCGGGATCCATTATCAACATGATATCACTTCACTTACAAATATAAAAATAAAAACTAAATTAATGTAAGGCCTTGATTTAATATCTAACATGGCATCCTATTAGTTAAACATTACAGTTAAATAAAAATCTGTTTAGGATAATAAACTAACTGATTTGACATCTAATTGAAGTTCTAAATAGATAAATAGATGGTTAAACAGACTTTCAAGTTACAATAATCACACTCTATAGGGAATGTCATGAAACATACTCAATGATATGATAATCACCAAAAAAACATTTTGACTTTTGAAGTCAAAGTCCAAACGATTTACGAATCCACAATCAACAAGATATTACATTCTATACAAAAGTAAAAACAATATAATGTAAGCCCTTTAATATAACACACTCTTAGTCAGAAACAACTATCAAACACACATCAATTTATGATCATAAACAAACTAATTTGACTCATAAGACTCTCAACATATCAATTGAAGTTGATTAATTTACAACATACCTTCGGTGCTGAATACCATGTGCCATGTTTCACCAGGAGCATCATCACCTGTGATCTTGGTGTTTAGAAGACATCTACCAGTATATGGTTCTTTTGGTCTGTATTTATTTGTAACAACACCCTCTTCTTGCTTCTTCGAAACTTTTTCTACTTTAGCAGGTGCAGGTGCTTCAGCTTCTGTTGTGATTTGAGCTCTAATCGATAATGATTTACCATTTGTTGACACATTTTTGTAATATGGAACCTAAACATTAACATACATTTATACTTGATTTAGACTTGATGTCAGAAGATACGTTTAGCTCAAAATCATCTTTAATCGAGAGGATATGAAGTGTAAGTTTGGTTAAATTACGAGTGTGATTGTTGGATTATTTAAATCCGATTTGCCTTTAACTAATCAGAAAGGAAATCCATAACAAAAATCACAAAATACGCAAAGCCCAATTCTCGATCGACGATCACAAATCACGCAAAAGAGACATGAATAAAGTGAAATTGAGGGGAAATGATGATGATACCTTGGTGAAGGAGAGTCGTTCTTGAGGGATTAATGATGTTCTGATCGAAATTGAAGTGGATTTGGAAGATGGAAGGGAAACCACAGCGCTTACTGAAGCAGCCATGGTGATTGAATCAAATGAAGAGTGAAGAGAAATTGATGATATAGTATGAGTGAAGAAGAAATATGATCGTGAATGAAATGTGGATATTTGTGAATTGAATGGAGGAAATTAGAAAGCCAATGGCAATGGCGGATGTGAGGATAAGATACTTGTGAATTTTCTGTGGACATCATCATAATTTCTGTTCTAAAATTCTTAATTAATAACATGTTTTTCTTTCAAAAAAATGAGTAACCGCTTCATCGCCGTTCAACAAATAAAAATAAAAAATATGTGAAAAGTATGAGGGGAGAATTACGTATATCCCTCTATTTTGAAACCTAATTATATATATACCCAACTCAAAACTTAAAATACATATTTTTCTAATCTATGTTATAGCCCAAAAACTTAAATTACATATATCTCCTTCAAAATGGGTATATATGTGAGTTTTTTATATTTGTAAGGGGACGACAATTGGAATATGTATCTAGGGCACGACAATTGGAATATGTATCTACCGTTCAACGGAGAAGGCAGCACCCTAGAGTACCATCACATTCACAACTCAGAAATTCATGGACGTAGAAGATATGAAACAACATATGAAGATGATACAATTTCAATACACAGTACTCACAGAGACTTTTAATTATTTTTAAAAATAATTAAAAGAGAAAAAAGGGGAAAGAGTATTATACATTCAGTATTATACACTATTGGCACACTATTGGCTGACACCCGACAATGAATTCAAGACTGAAATCATAAAGATTCTCAATTATTTCTTTTATTCGCAATTATTTCCTTTTGAATTTTGTACTTGTATCTTTATTTGTACTTGTATCTTGCAATTAGATCAATTATTTCTTTTATTCGCAATTATTTCCTTTTGATACAATTCGCAATTAGATCAATTTTTCCTTGTATTTCTTTATTTCCTTTTGATTCTTGAATACTTGCAATTAGATTAATTTTTCCTT
>WOUH02000012.1:6060898-6086875 GCA_009936405.2 Stevia rebaudiana
TAATCCCGACTAATCCCGATTAATCCCTAGTCCCCACCTCGCCGCTCGACTAGCGCCTAGCGATTTCTACAACATTGAACGTAGTTACACTTCTCTGTTAATTAGAAAGGGGCATTCTAGTCATTTAATCTCAAAGGGACTATTTATTTAAGTTATAAAAATTAAGGGTTATTGGGTAACTTTTTCAAAATAAAAAAACATACAATATAATTAAAGTCTCTCTTTAACACAAATACACTTGAAAAGCTCCAACAAAAAAAACTACCATCACCATTCATCACCATCTTCCAGTGTCTACCACCACCAACCACCAAGCTAGTGCCCCACCGACCACCAGGCTAGTGCTCGACCGACCACCAAGGTAGCGCTCCATTAGCCACCACCGTTGACCAACACCTCCACATTCTACGAAACCTCGTCACCACCCACCATCTTCTTCGACTGCCATTAACAGGTCTTCACCACCACGTCAATCCGGCTAGGGTATGACCCAATCTATGGTGGTGAAAAGGTGTCGTGGTCGTCCACTGTCACACCGACACACCATGACCTTCTGCCAGGAGCATCTACACATTCAAACCCCCCGACCTCTAAGGGAATCCACCATCGTCCATCTCCACCAAAACAGAGAAAGCTACCACCGCCCCTAAGAACTGGTCTTAAATGATCTCCAAGACAAATCTGACAATGCTAGGTATGGTATGGTGGCGGACCCAGGAATTTTTTCCTATGGGATAATCTTTTTCAGCCTTCTTATTTATAGTAATCTCGATGCTAGATTTTCGGGTTAAGTCATTGCGACGTAATGGGTCGGGTCGGATAAATATTATACAATACCATAATAAAAAAAAACAGTCAATTAAAAACATACAATAATATAACTTCCAATCTCAAACTGCTAATTAGTGTACATAAATGTTAATCAACTCCCCTTAAAATTTAAACAATTCGGTCATATACGCTTAACCACATCTATAGCTATCCTAATCACAGTTGTACTCAATTTAAGTTTAATACAAGATGACACTTTTTGAAGAAAACAAAAATAAATCCATTAAATTAACACACACCGGATGTGGAGATATCTGAAGATCTAAAAATCAATTTTCAGTTAACTTAAAATACACTATTGTCAATTAAGTGACTATATTTCTATAACAAGAGTCAAGAAACTAAAAATCAAACCTAGGTTTGTTCAACTCTTGAGTCAAGAAACACAATTATTCAATTAATCATTTAAAAAAACCACAACTAAAGAAAAAATTGGTATATTTTTATCCAAGAGTAAAAATAAGCAATCAAACCTATTTCAAATTGAAGTTTTGAAAAAAAAATAATCATAAACGATGAATCTTTTAAAATTTGAAGTCAAGAATTTTTTGTTTAATAGAGGTATGAGGAATGCGTGGGAAAGAGTAAAAAGAGGTTAAGAGCAACAGCATTTAAGAAAAATGGACAATCTTAATGGGACTCGAACATGGGTGGGAGCCAAGTCCTAACGGAAATGCTTTTGGTAATTGTAGATGCCGTTGAGGCAATCTGAATTTTGTAAATAATCTGGGTTCATTTTTATAAAAACACTGGGTTCACTCAAAAAATTCTTTATAACGGTACACTACGCGTTTAAAATTCATTGGTGTCGCGTGACCCCGACCCGTTGTATGTAGGTCCGCCCCTGGGTATGGAGATGATGATGATGAATTGGAAGATGGTGATTTGAAAAAAATAAGATTAATCCTAAGAACACCCACCTTTTATTTTCCTCTAACTTTTTAGGGTTTGATGAATTATTTGTGGATTTTTCTTGTTTTTTAACATGAAATCTGATGAGAAAGGAAGAAACAAGATTCTCTAGCTAGCTTGACAAAATGCGTGCTTAAAAGAATTGATTAATATTGTTGTGGGTTTCTTAATTTTTGTGATACAGAGATGGAAAAGATTAAATAGAGAGAGTGGTGTACGGGTTTAGGTGTGAGTTTTAAACAAAGTTCAACAAATAATCCTCCTAATTAATATTTTACATAAATAATTCTTTGAGTGTAAAAGGACAAAAATGTCCCATGAGTTAACAGACTTACTTGACGTCATCTAGGAAAAGGACTCAAAGCAACGCAAAATCAAAACGTTAGGGAGTAAAAGAGAGATTTTGGAAAATATGTACTCAAATAGTTATAAACTATAAACTACTGGGACTCAAATATATATGTTTTATAATATACAAGTGCGTGTTTGAAAGTTGGGAGATAAGTAAATGAAATTGTCATAAAAAGAAATAATTAGAATCTCAAAATGTACCACCAACTATATATAAAAAGAAATAAGTGAACTAACCATTTGTAAGATCTTCAAGTTTCTCAAATTATCATTTTTGTTGATTTATTTTCGTTTCTTGATTGCCGAATCCTATGCAAATTAAAGCTAGTACAAGAGAATGGGAATGAACTTCTACACGGATTCAATACCCTTCCCCGATACAAAAAGCGGATTCATATGCTTTCTTTGACACCAGTATTGCTAAGATATCCAAAAAATTAAAAATAAAATAGCATTGATATGAATTAATCTTATAAAAAAAAACCAAATAATTACATTTGGCCATTTTGGAAAGAGTTGGATAACAAGCCGAATTTACCTTCAACCACATTAAAATATCAAATCTAGTAGTACCCTCTTTGGTATCATCTCTCGGATAATTCTCCAATTCAGTTTTAATACCAAAACAAAAAACTACAAGACCCATATATTTTTCATAAATGTCAAGAAATGAGTTTCCACCTGTTCCATAATGCCCAAAGTTGTTTTGTGTTTTAGGGATATCAAAATTTCTATACCGTAGGAAGCTCACACTCATTAACCAACGCATGTATATCATCTTGAACATCATTAACATACATCTCAACCATCTTTTTTAAATGGTCACCTGTCATATTGACTTCTTCAGTTTTGTCTTTGTCTAGTTCTTTCCTTACCAACAAACATGTTTTCTCATATTTTGAGGATGCGTTATCCGTTATGATCAGATCTAGACATCCGGGCAAGGGGTATCCACTTTTCAAAAAAAAAATTATCCTGTACATTCAAGTTAAAAAAATCACAATTAATAACAAAAACTAATAAATTAGATTAAAAAAGTACCTACTACCTTGAACCGTACGTAAGAGGAGGTTTTTTTACATTCTTTCTTTTTTGAAACTGATGATAGATTGAGTCCAAAAAAACACAGTATATTATAACCAACGAAAGAAACCAAACTAGCTAGGGTGTAAACGAGATTGCTAGGGTGTAAACGAGATTAGCTATCTCGCGAACCACCTGAGATCGCCTCGATTAAAGTTCAAATCAAGCCAAAATTATACAAGCTCGAGCTCAAACTCTAAATTTAAAAATTGAACCTGAAAAAGGTCGAGCTCAAGCTTTAGAAATTGAACTCAAAATAAGTTGACCTTAAGTTTTGGAAATAGAGCTCGAATGGAGCCGAGCTTAGACCTATCACCTAAGCTTTCGGTTAGTTAGATGATAAAAGTTTATTTTATAGAAACTGATATAAAAATGTATAGAATTAAATAAAACAAAAGCTCTACATCAAATAAATTAATAAAAGTATTTGAAGCAGTGTAATAACATAAATATACATAAACCAAAATAAATTTTAAGGAAAGAAGTAAATAACGTCACTTTTCAATAGTACAGATAACTATGAAGTATGGTCAAAACCGTCAGGAAGAAACCGAAAAGAATTTTATATTCAAAACTTGTATCGAAAACACCAAATAACTGTATACCAAAATAAATATTAGATTTAAAATTTTAAAGGGACCATTTAAAGTTTCGTGCGTTCTCTCTCCAACAGGAGCTTCTTCTTCGTTGTATACACCAGAGGTAGGTCGTCGGAAAAAAAATTCAGATCATTTTCTTTTACTCTCATCTTCTCTAGTTCTCTTCTCTTAACCTGACAGTAGGGGTCTTAAATTTTTCGTTTAGCGCTCTCCGGATAAATAAAACAATTTATTTTTATTTTTTTACACTACGCGCAAAAATTTTAGTGGTCTCCGGTGAAACCCCTTCTCACACACTAGATCCGCCCCTGTCTTACAACGAACAATACAATTTAGCAATTTAGGTGATGTAGCATTTATAATGTAATTTAGACGATATAATATTATGAGATATAACAATGTAACTTTTTTGTGTTGTAATTTACAATAAATATAGTGTTTTATGGTGTAATATTGTACGTGTTGTATTACTATAACAATGAACAATTGTAATGTTTGATGGTGTAGTATTTTACGTGTTGTATTACTATAACAGTGAACAGTTTCTTTTTCACGATGTAAATGTGTCATACATCTTTAGCTATAATATTACAATATAATTATTTAACCTTATAATTCGAAGTCCTAAAAGGTTAAAAGTAAAATAAAATCTATTAGTTGATATTTTTTTGTGTGATTTTATTATTTTCATTTAATCTCCTCTATAAAAGTTATGTTTTATATATAAATGTCACATCATCTAGTTTTATGAGAAATGTTCATTGAAAACCATACAAAAAGAAAACTAAGAAACATTTGCAGAAAAAATCCAGTAAAAAAAGAATGAGTAAAAAAAAATAGAGTACAAAAAAAATATAGTATAAAAAAATACAGTAGAAAAAATTTACTAAAAAGTATAATAAAAAAAATAAAGTGCAAAAATATTTAACCACCCAAAGTGTTCTCGGGTTCTTTATTTTTATGGTTTCGAAGTTAAGCTTCCTTATGGTTTTATAAGCATTTGTTTTTCTTTCAATAGCTAATTGTTTTACCAAATCAGATACGATCAAAAGATTAAAGTCGAATCATATATTCGCATTAAAGAACAAAAAACAAGATCATGTCACCAACCAAGGTCAAAACTTTTCCTTAAAATCAACATGATTCCAACGTTATTCTTCTGACGGTTATCCTACGAAGTTGATTCACGGCGTCCTATGAAAACACATATTTCACTGTAAATCTTGAGAGGATACAACATCCAGATAGAGGTCAAAGAATACACAGACCCACCAAAAGTTTAGTATTTTCTTTTTCTTTAAAATTGGAGTAAATATGCCGGCAGAGTGAAAACCAATGTGTGTTTTGTTTGTATCCCACTAAATTAATGTCGAAAAGTCCTTTAATTTTGTCATTATTATGCGTATATTGCATTATATATGTGAATGTGGATGAGGTATCAAGGGGAATTGGGTAGTGGATGACTGACTTCAATTAAATTTCTTTGAATTTGGGGGAAAAGATGTCTGATTTTATAAAATTTCCCAATTTTTTCTGGACATTTGTTGTTTGTGTTCTTGTTTCTTGTGGATTGATTGGTGGGTATGAAACTGGAGGTGGAATTGTTAAAGGGAAATTGAATGTTCATTTGGTTCCACATTCACATGATGATGTGGGTTGGTTGAAGACAGTTGATCAGTACTTTATTGGATCAAATAACAGCATACAGGTTTTAATTTTTTATTCTTTAAAGATTGATTATTTGTTTGCTTTTGTGGTTGAATGTATGATCTCATTTGAATTTAAATGTATTTTTGATGTTGTTGTTATAGGGTGCTTGTGTTGAAAATGTGTTGGATTCAGTTGTCAATTCGCTGCTACGTGATCCAAATAGGAAATTCATATTTGCTGAAATGGTATTCACCTCAGTTGATCTGTTATATAATGATTTACCTTTTTAATTTAAATTTTAATGAAATTTATTCGGTTGAAGAGATAGAAATGCATGTTTGTAACATGAGGGAGTGTTTGGATTTGTGGTTTTGGTCATAACATCTATTAACTTTTAGAAAAATTAAAATTTTCCAAACACTCAAAGATTTGATTATGAAATTATCACAAATTTCAACATCAATTTACCATTTTCTACCGTCAGTTCAATAAAAGTTAATTATCTGATTCCATTGGTTAACAGGGTACTGACGGGTTTCATGAGTTTTCTCATACATGTTTTCATGGTTACATATAAAAATAATAATCATAATAACTTTCAAATCCAAACACTCAAATGTGATTAAGCAATATTGTGGCTTCTAAATAAGCAGCCATTTTACAAATTATTAATGTTAAAAAACAGGCGTTTTTTCGAAGATGGTGGCTAATACAGAGCGTAAAAATTCAAGCTCAAGTGAAAAAGCTCGTTTCTGCAGGACAATTAGAATTTGTGTATGCAAATAAACTCATCTTTTCATTTAATTAATTAATTTGTCAATTACTAATGAATTATGTCGGATCAGAAACGGAGGTTGGTGTATGCATGATGAAGCAGCGACACATTACATAGACATGATTGATCAAACAACTTTGGGGCATAGTTTAATTAAGTTTAATTTTAATGTTACGCCTCGCGCTGGTTGGCAAATTGATCCATTTGGACATTCTGCAGTTCAAGCTTATCTTTTAGGAGCCGAGGTAATTATAGATTCTTGGTTAATATCTTTGTTTTAAATTGCGCGATGCGTTTGGTCCAAAATCCTGATGCTTGATGCACAATGCACCCGCATCATAAGTGCAATGCGTTTGTTAATACCAAAAAAACTAAAACTTTATATATATATATGAGAGGGTTCAAATAAGAATGCCTGTTTTTGAGAGAACTATAAGAACTTTTTTTTACGCGTGTGTTAAAAAAGCTGAACTATTTTACACGTGTAAAAAAAGAGTTCCCAGAGTTCTCACAAAATTAAAAGTTATCATTTATCTTTCGTGAGAATTATTTTTTACAGATGTCTAAACTTGTGTATAATAAGAGTTATTAGAGTTCTCGCAAAAAACATGAGTTCTCATTTGATCCTTCCCTATATATATATAAATATTAAGTTTCACAAGAATTAATGAAACACCAAAAAAATTAAACATTGGCAGCATGATACTAGACTTAAAAATGATTACAAAAAAGTCATAATTTTTGGATGCCTACAAAAGTCAAAGAGAGTCTTTGGATGCTTAAAAAAGTCAAGAATACATACTTAACATGCTTAAAAAGTCAAAATAGCTCAGATTGGTCAATAAAAAAGTCTAACCCAGTTTAAAAATCCATATTGCACGCATCAGACGCATATTGCAATTGCAACGTGAAATTGGCGCATCATGTAAACACATTGCAACACCCGTAGCGTAACTCTCTCTACACCGCATCAACGTGTTATACTCACAAATTTAAAACCAAGGTTACTATTGTTCCATCCAAATTTAAGTATTTCATATTGGTAAATGGACGGTTTTGATGTTAATTCAGCTCGGGTTTGATTCAATACATTTTGCGCGCATTGATTATCAAGATCGAGCCAAAAGAAAGGATGATAAAAGTCTTGAAGTTATATGGCGAGGCTCCAAAACATTTGGCTCATCTTCACAAATATTTACCAACACATTTCCTAGGCATTACAGTGCCCCAAGCGGTTTCAATTTTGAACTTGGCAATGATTTCGAGCCTCTTCAGGTTCAGTTATTATTATTATTAACATTATTATTATTATTATTATTAACATTATTATTATTATTATTATTATTATTATTATTATTATTATTATTATTATTATTATTATTATCATTATTCATGACTGGTATTCTTTAACTTTTCATGATGTTGATATCTTAGGACAACCCTCTTCTCTTTGACATGAATATTGAGAAACGAGTTAATGATTTCATCGATGTTGCACTGACTCAAGTACGCATTTTATATATATACAATCAAATTTATATGTTTATTACTTTTTTGGCATGTTTATATAGAAAATGGAAATGGTGTGTGACGATTTTTTATGTTCCCATTCGAGCAAACTTAGTTAAATACTGGATTTTGATGTATTTTAGTTTACAAAAGGGAAAAAAAAACTTGTTAGTTGTTAGATTATGTAAATTTATTCAAAATGAACTTCAAACACACAATTTCAAAAAATAAGTCTTTTTGAAATAGAAATTAATTTAAATATTTTTGAAAATACAATTAATTAGGCAAACGTCACGAGGACAAATCACATTATGTGGACAATGGGAGAAGACTTTCAATACCAATATGCAGAATCTTGGTTCAAGCAAATGGACAAACTAATTCACCATGTTAACAAGGTATAAATCCATAAATTTTTATTATGTTTTACTAAAACTTTAGATTGATTTTTAAAAAAATTATAATTGCAGGATGGTCGAGTGAATGCGTTGTATTCAACTCCATCTATTTACACCAATGCAAAATTTGCTTCAAATATATCTTGGCCACTTAAAACTCATGACTATTTCCCGTAAGCTTCTTCTAGAACCTTCTTCAAAGTTTATATTTTAAATTTTAAATTTTATTTAAAATTAATATGCTTATTTCTTGCGTGCAGATATGCAGACGGTGGAGATTCTTATTGGACGGGTTACTTTACAAGTCGTCCAGCATTAAAAGGATACATACGTTCATTGAGTGGTTATTATTTGGTAAGAATTATAAATTAAATGTGTTGCATTTTATAACCATAATATTCCTTATGTTTTACAACCTTTCTGGTAATTTTTATAAAGAAGGTTTAGTAAATTATATTTGCAGATAATCAAGTCCTGATCATTACACAAAATAACTTGCATTTGTTTGTATAGTTGGAAACTTCAACCCGATTACGTATAAATGAGTCGATTGGGTTAAATTTCTTAATTAAGATGTTTAGCTAAAAAGAAGATTAGTCAAACCAATAGAAATTTGCACAAAGTGTATGTAAATGCATACAACCTACTAAACATCCTTTCTAAAAGAATCAGGTAATTTTTTAATAAATGGGATTGTTTAATTTTATTTTTTATACATTAACTGATTCAAACAGTTTAACAAATTGACAAATTTACATAAATGGTGCCATGTGCCATTTATAATATAATATAGGGCTGTTTGGATCTGTTTTCAGGAACTGATTTTCTGTTTTTGATGTTTGGATAAATAGATACTGTTAAACAATTTCATAAACAAATTGATTATATAAGCATAAACTAAATTACCCAATCACCCTTTTTTTAAACCAAATTGAGAGACTTTACTCACACTTGACAAATCATCTCCCCTTTTTAAAAAAAATGTTCTCTTTTTAGCATTTTATCTGTTAATTTTTAAAACAATCAAAATTTGCCAAACAACAAAATATGTAATCAGCCAATTTGCTTGTTTTGTTAATATAATTACTGTCACAAAAGGATAACTTAATAAAAAAACACATTTAAAATTTAGACTTAATTACAAAAATGATCCCAGTGGTTTTAGGAAACTTAACAAGTTTAGGGTTTGTGCTTTCAGTTTGTAATGAGTTTGGGTATTAAATTTAGCTAACTTCCGTCAACTTTTCCGTTAAGCAGGATGGAATGACCAAAATACCCTTTTGACTATTCAAAAAGTCAAAGGGTATTTTGGTCATTTCACCCTAGTCTAACGAAATTTAGCCTCAATACCCAAACTCATTACAAAACTAAAAACACAAACCCTAAACCTGTTACTCATAATTCCCAAACATGTTACTTTACACAAACCAGTGGGACCCAATTAAGGGGCTATTTGGCAACTTCTTAATGGGTAAGTGCTGAACCAGTAAGAGGTCTAAATCATTAAGTGCTGAATCAGTAAGAGGTCTGAATCATTAAGTGCTGAATCAGTAAGAGGTCTGAATCATTAAGTGCTGAATCAGTAAGAGGTCTGAACCATTATGAGGCAATATAATGCTTAACCATTCAGAGGAAAATTTCTGACCAATTCAGATAAGTGGTCTTAACCATTCAGACTCAGTATAATGCTTAACCATTCAAAGGCAAATGTCTTAATCATTCAGACATCTGCTCGCGAAACAAACAGTCTGAACCATTAAGCGCTGAACCAGTAAGACGTCTGAACCATTAAGAGCCTGTTAAGAGGTAAACAAACAGCCCCTAAGTCTAAAATTAATTTTTTAATTTTTGTTTCCAATTAGGCAGCAAGACAGCTGGAGTATCTAACAAAAAGGCGAATCAAAGGTCCAAACACGTTCAGTCTTGGAGATGCTTTAGGAATTGCGCAACACCATGATGCTGTTTCTGGTACTGCTAAACAACATACAACAAATGATTACCAAAAACGCTTATCAATTGGAGCTCACGAGGTCATTTTTTATTTTTTAATTTAATTACTTCATGTGCTATTTATAGAAATTATATCATATGATATTCATATTTTTTTTTAAATTTCCCATAGGCTGAGGCTGTTGTCAATTCAGCTTTATCATGCCTAACAAGCTCAACATCTAACTGCACTCTTACCACATCCACATTTACTCAGGTGATGCTTCCAATTTAATCAATTTTTTTTAATTTTTAAATTTGTAAATAATATTATTATTTTTGTTTATATGACAGTAATTTCCTCTTTGACTCAGTGTCCGCTACTAAATATAAGTTATTGCTCACCTGCTGAAAACATTCCTTCTGAAAAGAGTTTGGTAATCTGGCTTCCAAAATATGAAGATTAGTTATCTGCTTATGATAATTTTTTATTTTAATGATTTTTTTTCTTTTTCAGGTTATTGTAGCATATAATCCTCTTGGATGGAACCGCACAGATGTTATCAAGATACCTGTAAGTCTATTCTATGTAGTTTCAACATTTGTTAGATTTCTGGAACCAGTTTGTTTGAATTTTCATTACAAACAGACCAATATTTTTGCAACAAAAAAAAATAAAAATAAAAATAAAAAATGTTGTAAGATAGTGGTGTTGGACAAGAAGTACCAAGTAAAATTGTTATTATTTTGCATTTTTATTTCTGTAGGTTTGTCCAAAGTCACTTAATCTTTCAAACTATACTCAATTTTTTTACTTTTGTTTGCTAGAAAATATCTATTTGCATTGAATATTTGATTATACTTGAACTGTCAAGTGTGACAATGCAAAAAACTAGATGTGACACTTTCAAGTTTCAACCCATTTACCTAAAGATGGTCAACTTTGGTCTGTAATAGGTTGACTATTTTCCTAAGTCTAATTTTCCAAAGATACAAAATAATATTTTAATAATGGAGCTTTTGTGATCATATTTAATACATTAATTGTTTATAAAATAAAAAAATTTAAAAAAAAAAACTATCCTGTTTTAACCCGTTACCGATTTTAATAGGTCAAAGATGCCAACTTAATTGTACAAGACAACAAAGGCAATAAAATTGATGCACAATTTATAGAAATTAATAAAGTTACAAGCAACTTAAGAAGCTTCTACACGGAGGCTTATTTGGGAATTTCACCACAAAATGTTCCAAAATATTGGCTTTTATTTCAAGCATCTGTACCACCTTTAGGTTGGAACACTTACTTCGTTACCCAAACAACCGGAAAAGGTGCTTTTTTTCTTAATCTTTTTTCCAACAAATAATTGGAAAAATAATTTAAAACATATTTACACTTATATTTTTTTTTAACATTTAATTATGGTGGAAATTCAGGAGGATATGTTTCCACGGTAGAAACTCCACAGAATGATATTGAAATTGGAACAGGAAGCTTAAAAATGTCATTTTCATTAAAGTCTGGACAACTAAAAAGAATTACAAATTCTAGAACCAGGGTAATTTCCATTTTTCAATTATTAAAAATTAATACTACAATTTTTAATTTTGTAACTAATTTATTTGTTTTTAAGATTGATTTACCAGTACAACAAAGCTATCTCTGGTATGGTAGCGAAGAAGGCAACCAGGTAATTTTATGTCTTAAAATGTTAATCAAATTATAATTCATAAATATGTTTTTATTCTTAAACTTGTTATATTAATTTGATAGCCTTCGGGAGCATACATTTTCCACCCGAATGGTTCACCTCCGGTTATTGTTTCAAGATCAGTAAGCATTCTTTTTTTTTAAATGAATTATAAACAACGGTAGTTTGTTAAGTGATATGATCAATTCACTTTCAGGTACCTATTAAAGTCATTCGTGGACCGCTTGTAGATGAAGTTCATCAGCAATTCAACCCGTGGATCTATCAAGTCAGAATCTTGATTCTATTTACTAAACATCAAATTTTCCATTTTTATTCATAATTTGGATTTTCTTTGTTTAGATTTCATGTTTTTATTTGTTTTCAGGTGACAAGAGTTTACAAAAACAAAGAGCATGCTGAATTTGAGTTCATTGTATGTATAGAATTATGTTTCATGAGTGTATCTTGGCATATAGATAAAAAAATTAGCGGGTTAGATAACGGGTCAAATTTTTTTTATGAATTGGGTTGTCGTGAAGCACCTTTTTCCTAACTTTTTTTAATAAACAGTTAGTGTGTCAAATATGTTAAACAAAAGTTAATTTTTTTTATAATACTAATCTAACTTTTTTAATGAAATGATTTTTGAGAATTTATGCATTAAAATTCACTTTGGGTGACTTTCGACCTGTTCAACCTGCGATTATTTTTCCATTATCAATTTACGTGTATGACCTGTTAAAGACAATATATAACTCAGATTAACTCATTCGTAAGTAAATAGGTCTAACAAATTTGTTTTAAAAAAAAAAACAAAACTTTGATCAGATCGGTGAAATTCCAACGGATGATGGTGTTGGAAAAGAAGTGATTACAAGAATTACAGCTGATATGGCCACCAACAAGGTGTTCTATACCGATTCCAACGGAAGAGATTTTCTCAAACGGGTTAGACCCGTTATCCATGTGGACCATTTCTCTATATAATTATAATCTACAATTTATTTCACCTCATGATGAGTAATTCTCTATTTTATTATCAGGTACGCGATTATAGAGAAGACTGGCCTCTTCAAGTCACACAACCCGTTGCAGGAAATTATTATCCGGTAATCCACGAAACCTTTTTTAGTTAATATTAATACATATGTATTCATTTGAATTTAATGTGTGTTTTTTTTTAGCTAAATCTTGGAATGTACACAAGAGACAACAAAACTGAGATGTCGATTCTTGTTGATCGTGCTACCGGTGGAGCTAGCATCAAAGACGGACAAATGGAGATTATGTTTCATCGGTGATCCTCGTTTTCAATGATAACAAGTCTTTTAGGGTTTTGGGTTTAGGGTTTAAGGTTTCTTAATACCAGTAGCATATAAAAATGACTAAATTGTTTTTTTTAATCCAAAAGGCGTATGTTGTATGATGACGGTAGAGGTGTAGGTGAAGCCCTAGACGAGACTGTGTGTAATAAGACCACATGTCAAGGACTCAAGGTAAAGTAGCTTAAAACATTAATATATTTGTTGAGATATAGATGGGCCCTTATTAAATTAAATGATTTTGTTTTAGATTCGAGGAAATTATTATATGAGTGTTGATAACGTTGGTAGCGGATCACGTTGGCGTCGAACAACGGGTCAAGAGATTTATTCACCACTACTCTTAGCCTTTACACATGAGGTATGTTTTTATCGTTTCAATATATATAATAGAGTAAGGTATGGTATGGGTTGAGGTGGGAAATGGGCAGGTTATGTAATAAGTCAAAACGGGTCGTTTTGAAATGGTTTTGAGTTGACCCAATACACTTTTTACCCATATTCTTTGCTTTTTAAATAATTAGAGTATGATAAAAAATCATATTATTTCAATTGGAAATTTAATTTTTGAAGAATGTTATTTAATTTTAATGAAATTTTATGCCCTTCAAGCCATTTGACACATTTTCTTTCACCTTTTTTTATATTTTTCATTTTACCTGTTTGGCTGGTTAGAGATAAAACTTTAAAGTCGCGTTTGCGCTTTTCCTAGACTGGATGATAGTTTTTCTTAAATACAACCTAACAAACATTTACTTGACAGAATCAACAAGCTTATAAAGCTTCACACACAACAAGATCAACAACAATGGATCCTAATTACAGTTTACCACCTAATGTCGCCTTAATTACACTTCAGGTAACACATTTAGTCATTACACAACGATCAACAAACAAACGGATCCTCATTTTCTCTATCCTTCATTTATGCAGGAATTAGAAGACGGAAAAGTGCTTCTTCGTTTAGCCCATTTATATGAGGCTGGTGAAGATGTTGACTTTTCAACCTTGGTCAAAGTCGAATTGAAGAAAGTTTTTGCTAAAAAAACAGTACACCATCGCGCCAATAGTTTTAAAATTAATAAATTTTTATGCTTTTGTAATCATATTAAATCGTGTTTTGCAGATCAAGACAATAAGAGAAACAAGCTTGTCTGCAAACCAAGATAAGTCGGCTATAAAGAGGATACCATGGAAGGTTGAAGGTGGAAGTGGGCCCGAACCACGGACGGTTAGAGGTGGGCCTGTTGACCCGTCGGCTCTTGTTGTCGAGTTGGGTCCTATGGAGATTCGGACTTTCATATTACATTTTTGATTGGTTCCAAGTAATTCTTGAAGCGAAAATAACAAATAATTCATTTTACAGAATCGATCCATATATGTTTTCAGCTTTATGTTTAGTTGTCTGTTCTAAAGGCAAATTCTCAATGTTCGTAAATAATTGGTTCGTTAATGAGCAAATAATCAAGAGAAAAATAAATGGTTTGAATTATTATTGGGTGGCTTTGTTTGTTTGTTTGTTACTCTTTAATTGTTCGACACTATATTTAATACGAATTTTAAGAAATAGACGATGTTTGAATTTGTTCATCAAAATGGCCGATCCAGGGGCAAAGCTTAAGTGAGGCCCGGGGTGCTTTGGCCTCTCCCATTATTTTGGCCAGAAGTGTAATATTAATGGTTTTTCGTCCGAAATTTTTTTACATATATGGTTCGGCCTCCTATAATTTTTTCCTAGAAAATTCTTGCCCCTTCACGTTTGTTTTGCCTAAATGAAACTTTCGAAGATGATTTAAATGAAACTTTTTATTGAGAGATGATGCTAATTTCAATATGTATAATGTTGTATGGTGTAAAAACGTAAAGTATTATACTAAGATGATGTATAGACAGAAATTGTGATATGTAAAGCATATGTTTTTGAAATATGGTATATGCATGCACTTGTATCTATGTATTATATTATAAAACAAAATTAGTGGTCAAATGTTATCAAACCTACCCAAGGGGCGAAAGGCATTTGTCTTAGACCACCTCCAATGGAGGCGTTTGGTTCAAGGTGGGAAAACCCATATGAGTATGCAAACCTATGAAACCACTTTACCTGGTCTACAATTGTCCATGTTTTTTACCAAATGAAACAAGCTTCTCTACATTGAGAGTTACTTTGGGTATTTCATCATAGTTTCTAAAATGCAAATCCCATCTTTATACACCTAATACCCATCAAGCAAATGTCTACATTTTCTTTTATCCTTGTACTTGATATGTTTCCCTCAATTTTGTTACTACAAGATTTCTTCCTCTATTTGTACTTTTTGCTTCCTCTATTAATCTATTATATATATCTTGCTCAACTCGTCTCCTTTATCACCATCTTTTAATGGTAGCTCACCAACCTCCATTAATGGCATCTACCTTTGATCCACCATTAACGCTACTTCCTAACCCTTCTACTCAAACATTTAATGATCGTTGCTTCGTGAACCTTGGGAATGAATCTCCAACTCATCAATTTTCTGTCCATCTATTTGACTCCGAGAATGCATAATATGATGCTTTAAGATGGTGAAATTTATTTTTTGTTTCTATTATACTTTAAAGTGTTTGCTTAGGTATCCCTACCTAAAATAGGTTGAGGCCCTAGTGGACAAAAAATATGAAAAGATTGTTCATTTAAAGTATTTGTTAACCACAACCTTGCAAACAACTTAGTTCAAACCTTAGCAAAACCCAAGACGCTTATGCATATGAAAATGTGAATAATTCTAATATTGTTGTAGCAAATGGCGCTGAAAATTCAGTGGCTAAGAGATCAAGGACTTTGGAGAAGCTATTATTTATTTGGGAAATTTCCAAAATGATCATTGATCATTTTTAGTTTTTCAATATCGTCATTGATTTTCAGACCTCATGGTCAAAGAATAGGAGGATATGGAGGCTAATTCTATAGGCTGAATTTGAGTGAAATTTTTGCATTAATTTCAATGCCGACAAGAAGGCTAATTTTCTAGGCTGAACAACCTAAATTTCAAGTTCCGATTGGCTGATAAAGTAAATGATCATAGGATTTGTAGGTTGAATTTTCATGTCCACTTAAAAAAATATGGTTAAGTTTGTCCATTTTATTAAATTTTCTTATTTGTTATTAGTGCGGTTTTGGGTTTGTAGGCTGAATCTTCAAGACATCACATCTCTTAGTCCTCCAATAACTTGAGAAAATTGATTTTATCTTTTTTTAACCATGAGAATCTGTTACATCAAACTCACAAGACCTCGTCAACATTCTGTTAACCAACACGATCAGGTAAATTGCAACTTGTGATAAGCTGGTGTCCTAACAATATTTGAACCTCTGGAAACAAGTGGAAGCAAGATTCAAACCTAAGATAGAGAAAATCGATCAAGTGCTTACCACTACACCACCTGGAAAGGTTAGCTAATCTTTATGAGCCAGGGATATCATTGGAAGCAACCTTTCTATTTTTACATGATAGGTAAGTTGTGTACATCTTACCCTTCTCAGACCCTACCTTAAGTGGGATTTACCGAGTACGATGATGACAAATGAAATACACTTGTCTCCCGATATTCAGCTTAAAATGGCAATAAGCATTAAGGAATGGCAATGTATCAAACCTTTTTTAGTATGCAAATGAATCATGAATGTTTGCGTTTATGCGCGTGTTCCATAACATGCTACAAACAAATCATTGCTTACAACTGAATTATATGGGTTTAATTGAATATTTTGTTGACTTCAAATAAGTAACTGATGATGACTGTTGTAGCAGCAACAGCAATTCCAACAGCAATTCCAACAGCACTCAGTGCCAACAAAGACGCATTTGATTTTAGGGAAGATGGTGGGTTGAAACCCAACTCTGAAAGCTTCTTGTGTGATGCAGCATAGTCTTTGAAGAATGCATCTTCATCCTTCGGAAAAATAATATAGATTTGATCAAATGGCTATTTAGGTAAAATGTTTAGTTAAAAAGACTTAATTACCCTTGAATATCAACGCCAACTTCATACCTTTGCATAAAGCTCAACATAGCAACGAAACTTTGGATTCTCTACTAACGCTTTGTCGGTAGGAAGTTTCAGCAGTTCCTCAGTATCTCCCTTCAAAAGCTCCCTAAATCATCCATCATTTATAACTTATAAGTTATAACAACACAACTTTGAGTCTTAAAAATTAATATTAATAATAATAATAATAATAATATGTGAGCAACAATTCCTAACAAAAGATCAAACATCTTACACAAAGTATGAGTTGTCAAACTTTAAAGGATCTTTAGTCCAAGGTTTTTCATCAAATCCTGATCTTTCAGGATGTGCCTTTCCCTACAGTCAAGATCAAACAACATATCAAGTTTTGTATTTATATTTATTTATTAATAAACAATTGTGTTAACATTTATGTATAGTTAATTAACTTACCAAAGTGTGACCACCAGAAAGTGCCACTATATCCTTATCAGATAACCCCATCTGATAGAACACATCACGCAGATGAGATGAACCTGAAAAAAAAGGTTAAAAATTCAATAATCTGTGTACTTAAATTGTTGAAAAGTGATTGAAGTAAATCATGAGACCAATTGACCTTGTTTGGCATCTGGAAGACGTCCTTCATTAGGCGACACGTTTGAATCCTGGTTTAGAAATTTATTAAAACATAAGTAAGCTCATAAGAATTTGCTTAATTACTGATTTACTACTATTATTTTTTTAATATACCTTTCTTCCGGGTACAAAGTTAATAGTCGGGCCACCAGTCACCTCAACTGCAACAACTCCAGCAAGCTGAACATAATTTTTTTTTTTAAAGTGAATCAATGATCTTGAATTGGTAGCAGTAATAGGTTATGGTGGTATTTTGACATTTTATCATGCAAGTAACAGATACCTGATAGAGATCAGCATATGTAACTTTGGGATGTTTAGATTTCACTTCTTCTGTTATAAGATGAACATAAACTTTATAAAGAAACATTTTAAGATCATAATAAGGTATTTTAAAACTCTGAGTTGGTATTCCAAACTTAACCTCACAATGGTACCTTTCTTACGGAGGGACAAATGAACATTTATATTTAAAAATTGACGCGTGACAACTTACCACATAGATCGATTGCGATTTTCAAACCATTGTTTGCTCCATGTCTGTACTCTTCTTCGTTCCTGATTGATCCATCGGGGCCTCCTGTCTTTGTTTTAGCATCATAAGTGCCTGCATCGTGCCATCTGAGATAACAAAATAAGTATCAATCTATGAATTTGAGTATCAAAATGCAAATTTACTTAACCAAATAAACCAAGAAATGTAGATTCAATTGTCAAAATACTTAACGTGGTTGCAAACTCTTACATAAGGAACGGAAAATGTAAAATAGATTATAGTATGATTCAACGACTTGCAGAAGAAAGTATAGATAACAAATGGATGTGCATCCTACAATCCTATTTTCCATGTATAATACAATGAGATTTGCTGAAAATGATGAACCATAGCTAATATATTTCTTCATTTTTTGTATAGTTAATCCATGTAGTTTGATGTACAATGTTAGTATGATTATATGCTTAAACATATATAATCTATATCATATCATCGTTTCAGAGATTAAGCAATATAACGAGCTGAGTGTACTAATGTCGGTAACAGAACTGGAAACCGATTTTAATCAATTAATTATCAATTTACACTAATAATTCAACTAATATCGATCAATCAATAGGTTACAACTAATACTCAGACACCGATACATTTTGTTAATAATGATATAAATCGATCCATAAAATCATATGAAAAAAAAAGGGAAACAAATTCACGTACGCTAAACGAAGCATGATCGGAGCACATTTTTTGTTAGAGATGAGAGCACGAAGATCACGACGAGTTCTCTCGATCTCCTTCAAATACTCTGCGTCCACAACAGGTGCTGCTGCTTCCATTTATCAATTATTTTCTCCCTGCAAATGACCACAAACTCATATAAATCCCCAGTAATCGTTTGTACTTTCATGATCCGGATAAATTTAAACGAGCACGAATAAGTTTGTTCTAAATTCATCATGAAACAGATTAAACTGTATAATCACCTCTAATAATCGCACCAAATCTGCTTCGAAAACTGTATTCGGTCTCAAATTGAAACAGGTTTATTGCATTCGAGTTTGTTGAACACTCACCTGATCTGAACGTGAACAAACTTCTTCTTCGTCTGGTCCTCTTGTTATATTCGAGAGAGATGATATGAATTAGCTATGAAGAAATGAACAACAGAGAGTACAAGTAAAGGATTGAGTTATAGGCAAGGAGAAGAAGGGAATAAATGGAGGGAAATTTATGCTAAAAAAACTTAAAAAGCCAGAGAGGATATCTTTAAATCCAGAATATGTACATGTTTTTATGCATGGTGTACAAAAGCGATTACGAATGTCAAACCAATCAGAACGAAAAGATGACGGCATAGTGACGTAGATGGTGATGGGCAAATGCTATCTTACATAGAGGTGCGGTCCAAACGAGTATTCGATTTAAAAAGGGTTTTTAAAAACGGTGAAAATTATCAAAATACTTTTTTTAACGGTTTGTTAATGGTTACTTGTTAGTATAAACAAGTTAGTAATTAAACGCTTATGTCTGGTATTGAACCTAGAAATATCCAGAGAAGCAAAGTTGTCCACCTGTCCACTTGAACCATTGGGAGTTGGGACAAAGGATTATTGGTACCAAAATACTTATTTGACCAAAAACATATCAAAATAGACATGCTAGACTGCAAACTAAAAGCAAAAAAACACCGGCTAAAAAGCTAGTTAACACTCAAACAAATAACTACACTTCAAATCTGGTGGCTAAATTAGTCAGCAGTTTTTTAAGGTAAAAAAGCGCCGACTAAAAGTCTAGTCAGCACCCATTTAAATAACTCTACTTCGAATATGCTGGCTAAATTAGCTAACGGTTTTTTACCATGTGGTTTTCATATCTATTATGATCAATTTTAAGTAGTTAAAAAAGTTCATTTTGATCATTTTCCATTAAAAACATATCCTTCTTTGCTTGTGCTCACAAGTCATCCTCATTCTTGTTCTTAACCTCATCTTCGAATTACCAAAAACCTTTTTCTCCTCGTAGCTACTTTTGAAAATCAATTATTGTTCTTTATTCTTTAAATTAATAAAAATAAACTATTGAGTCACGAAGCTTTCGTTCACTATCCCTTCTCAATATTGTAATCGTTTTCTTTTCCTTTGTACATATAATTTATCAAAATTTTCACAAACTAATTTTATTTATTTTTGTGAGCAAATTGTTTACATCCTTGATTTAACTAATTACGTCTTACGGTATCTTGACACATCAACTACAGATAAGTATACAATTTATCTGTTTTAAATGAAGATTAAGATAAACTAAAACATCTAATCTAATATAGTACTAACAATTTATTCATGAAAATATCACGTGTCAAAGCCATATCTTTCCAGGAATTTTTATTTATTTATCTAAAATTTTAATATATATGTAAATTTAAAGATCATTTTAATTTACTATTATCTTTTTTTCTTAGTGTTTGAAACCACCCACAATACCATAGTGAGCCTTCATAAGACGGGATTTCAACTTTTCATTCTTATTTATCTTTCTTTTCTATTTGTAATTTAAACTTCAATTTTATTTCTGAAAATAATGTATTTTAATGTTTTTATATTCAAAAAAGTTGCAGCAACTCTCATAACTCAAACCAAACGAACTTCGATTAAGATAATTCTGATTACTTTAAACCTAATCTTTTGAGCTTAGCATTAATTGTTTAGGCTTTTAAGCTTTACTATCTTAAACTTCATTTATTGAGGCTTAACTTGTTAAGGCTTACTCCTTTAAGCATAACTTGGTATATATTGAATGATTCAATGAGAATAAATTTAAATGTAAATTATATAAAATCGTGTAATACACTAGTCTTACGTTAGTTATTTAAAAAAACTAAGTAAATGGAACAAAATAAGGATACACAATGTTTACTAAGGAAGGTGTTAGCGTTAATGTTGTAGTACGTTGCACATAGTGTATACTCATCTAAGTCGACAGTTGAGACCACTGGTTTGACGGCTCATTAGGCATGGCAAAACCAACAAACCTCAATTGTATGCTGGATGATGATAAAGACTTACACTACACCGCTCAAGATAAACATTTAACAGAGATGATAATTGTAACACCATAGATAAATCTCACACCACTCGTTGATAAGAGAAAGATAATGGGTTCATAAAGAATGACCCACCTCAAATAGCATCAACGCATATTAGACACATGTTGTGAATGAGAGAAAAGCTTCATATTTAAGTATGCTAGCCCACAATAATCTAAAATGAATGACCACTAAAAAGTTCACTCAAGCAACCAAAACCAAATATGTGAACTCTCTTAGTTAGAGATAATATTAATGGTATGAAGAGACGGATGTTAAGTGATAGTTCTATGTAAAATCACAGCCACTATGGACTGGTTTGAGTTGTGTACTATCCGTTATTAATGTTGTACGTTATAGTGTGAAGTAATTTGTGTGGTAATTATATCACCTGCTCCCATTGTAAGTGTAAGAACTCATCTGTAGAGTGGTCAAGTTTTTCAATGGTAATATTAAACAAATAGTGCTGCAAGCTTCATAGAAGCAATAATGATCAAATTGCTTTCAATTAATCATCCAATACAGAGTTTTGAAAACCAAATATAAATTTACACCATTTACAGAAGCTAAAATATGTTTTGCTTTCCCCAAAATCACCACCTACCAATCTTCTATTTCATCATCATTACCATCTACCAATCTTCTATTTCATCATCATCATCATCATCATCATCATCATCAATCTCCATGCCATCATAATGAATCATTTGCTTGTCTTCAAAAGCTCGGAACCGTAACCACTTAAGAGCAGGATTCCACTCGGTTGCAATGATGGAAATATCTGATAAGTTAACACCACTATAAGCAGCACTTCTTTGCCCAACAATCTCCTTCTGCATCCATTTATAATATGTTAATTGCTAATCTACAACTACAAAAAACATACATATTTCACATACTTAGTCAATCTGACTGGAAATTATTGAGTTGTTCCCTTTAACATCTTATTGATAACGATACCATAATATATTCTAATTTCTTTCTTGTTTTTATTGTAATCTTACATATAACAATAAATGAATCTTGTGAAGTCAGTCCGATGATGAAATGCAAAAATAGGCAAAATCTTAAAATGAGATAGTTGAAGCACCCAAAATGTGTTTAAATGCATAAAACCTCTTACATATAAATTTATTCAAACAATTGAGATTATTAATGATACTAATTCCTTAATCATATTGGTAGTTGAAGGATGGCAAACCTTGTTGCGCCATAGTGATTGATCAACCTGCCACAGCATCGGACGACGGATGGCATGCCACCTGATCACCCGTAACAGATAAACAAATGACAACCGTCAATTTTCAGAGTTCAGATTGATAATCAAAAGTATCCTACCGTAATTGAGTTAATTACAAAAGTGGTCCTTACAGTTTGGGTAAGCATCAGGTTTGGGTACTAGATAAAAAAAAAAAGTAACAAGTTTTGGGTTTGTGCTTATAGTTTGGTGATGAGTTTACGTATTAAGTCAAAGGGTATTTTGGTCATTTCAACCTAATTTAACAAAAGTTAACGGAAATTAATCGTATCACCCAAAATTTTTACAAAACTACATGCACAAACCCCAAATTTGTTAGTTTTAAACCTTAGTACCAGAACCAGTTACTTTGCCCAAACCACAAGGACCATATGTGTGATTGATTCTTTGTAAATTAACAATATATAAATGTAAAATTTCAACCCCTTTCTCACATGAATGGGTATTTAGGTTATGTTTTCTACCAAAGGGTCAAATGGTAAAAAGAAAAGTGGATGATTTGAGTCAAAAGGGTCAGGAAAAAAAGAATTATTGTGATATCAAAGTTCTTTTAACCAAACAGTATTATTATTAATTTTACTTCTTTTTTTTTTTGGTTAATAAGATTATAGAGGTTGAAGTTGGTATACCTTGAGGATAGAGGGTGACGATTGGCAAACATGACACCACGTGCTGCGACTGATGCAGCAGTTGACTGAATAATATTTTCTGCCACATAATTTTGGTATTTCATTCCATTAAGTGAAGCAAGAAGTGTGTCAGCATCACTTAGATATGAAGTTGCAACCCATGCATCATCCATACCTTCCTCATGCACAAAATCTAAAACTGAAAAATCAACAATAAAAAATACTCCCATATAAACAAACACTTTCCTCGTGACTTCAAAATTGCTTCGGGTACAAAAGGTATAAACCAATAGGTTTGGGTTTTATGCTTTCAATTTCGTAACGAGTTTGGGTGGGTATTAAGGCCAACTCCTCTCAACTTTCCCGTTAAACCAGAGTGAAATGACCAAAATACCCTTTGACTTTTGGTATTTTGGTCATTTCACTCTGATTTAACGAAAACGTTGGCCGAAGTTAGCCTTAATACCAAAACTGGTTACAAAACCTGAAAGCATAAACGAAACATGTTACTTTAAACCCTTAATAAACCACATGGATCATTTGTGTAATTAACTCTATTTATTATAAGTAGCAAATAATAAGAGCCAAAAAGCATACCATTTTCCTGCAAAAAGTCAGCAACAGACCTGGCTTGACCATGTGCTTGACCAAGAACCCTCTCAGGTGTCTCCATTTTCATAGGCAATCTTGCAAAATCCTCTTTTAATAAAACAGAATCTATACAATGCAATTAAGTAATTCGATTAAATCCCACTTTTAAATATTTCAATCTACCTCTACAAATGAAAAACAATACAAATATATACCAGATGCGGTCGAATTCTCTGGCTCTCTTTTATTGTGCAAAAATTTCCCCAATGCATGAAACAGTGAAAGAGTTTCATCCCTACCAAAAGGTAAAGAATACCCATCGTCCAAATAATCAACCTTGTGGGACCCACTTACAATCGATCCTGATTTCAAACAAAAGTACTGCAAAGATGTAATCGCGTGTCTGATATCGCCTCCACTGGCTTTAGCAATGACGTCAATCTGGTCAGATGTTATTCTAAGTTTTTCTCCTTTGCATATTTTGTTAAGCGTCTTTGCAATAGAGTTAACCGTGATTGGATTAAATGCCACCTATAAAATAAAAAATTTCATAAAGTGACTAAACTGTACAAAGAATTCAAAAACAGTCACGATTCAAATTTAACGCGTAGTAATAAGCTAATAACTGTAACCTTACAAGCCCCAACAGTTTGAAGAAACGTTTGAAGATCTTCCCAACATCTTGAAGTGAAATCAGCAGTGTTTTCTTTACTGTAATCTGTGATCAATATGACAGTTGGTATACGAACAGACTGCACAAGAAGATGCAAACATCGTTGCAGTCTACCATAAGAAATTTTTCCATTTATTACTGGAAGATCATCGATTAAGATGATATATGATTTTTTTTGTTCGCCAGTCAAAGATGAAGAAATTAATCCATATTTCCTTATCTTTTCAACAAAATTCTCAAATTCATCCAGCTTTGACATGTAGCGCAAGCCTAAAGAAGAAAAATGTTATGGTCAAGGTTATATATAATAATAATTAATAAAGTAAGAATGTGAGTTTATTATTTACAGAATTAATTGAAATACCTGAATTTGTTGTATGTATATGTTCTTGCCAAAGTGTGGGAGTTGGTGTGTTCCATTCACATATTGTGGCTTCAAGATGTGAAGCAATTGCATGAACAGTTGCCTATAAGATGATGAATGATAACCGTCATTTCAAGAATTTAAATGGTTCGGATTAAGTTCATCCTACATCACCAATTTTACTAACTCCCCATAATAAATTTATTAAAAATTGGATTTTTATAATCCAAGTTATGGCCCACTGGCCGATAATAATCCATATTAGCAAATTGAACAACACTACGCTCAACTGTCACTTTTGTTGTCATGGACAGTCGCAATAGCATAATCATCATAGATTTACACTTGATTTTCACTCAATATAACGGCCCGTTTGCGGTGCGCGCATATAATGTATATATGTGTGGACTCTCGGAGGGCAAAAGTAAAATTGCACTAGTTTTAATGTTAATTTACTCATTTTTGTGAAAATAACGTTAAAAGCGTTTGGGTTGACAGCTAATCAGACAACATGAGCTGGGGTCTCACTGGGAGAAGCCTCTCTATTCCTACAGGGTAGAGGTAAGGCTTGTCTTCATCTTACCCTCATCAGACCCTACCTTTAGGTGGGATATACCGAGTACGATGACGACTTTCACTCAATATTATAGCTATAAATGAATTGGGAATACGTACAAGTGACATCAAATGGAAATGAAGATTAAAACTGAGAGTAATTTATGTATGGTTAAGCTACTGAGACTACTCATGACAACAGATGTGAAAGTTGGAAGTGCTATTAGCCAATTTGCTAGTATGGATTATTATCGACCAATGAGTCACGGTTTGAACTTTCAATTATTAAAATTGAATTTGCCTATATTTATTAGGATAGTTGGTGTAATCTAATTAGTAGAAAAGACAATATGAAAAAAAAAATCAAATGTTTTTTCGTAAAAAGTAAAAAATGTAAAATGGTGAACTTGGTAATGCCACTTGGTAGTAGTCATGAAATTTACCCCTGGTTCAGGTCTCAACTTTTATTAAATCCAAAAAAATAAATTATAGCATATAAACAAACAAGGGGCTCAACTTAAAAAGCATGAAAAAGTTTAAAAAAAAATAAACTAAATAAAATAAAAGTCATCATCATCATCTTACTCAGTATATCCCACCTAAGGTAGGGTCTGAGGAGGGTAAGATGAAGACAAGCCTTACCC
>WOUH02000012.1:6094581-6129795 GCA_009936405.2 Stevia rebaudiana
ATTAGTGCAATTTTACTTTTGCCCCTCGAGGGCCAACACATATATAGATTATATGCGTGCACCACAAACAGGGGCCCATGGAGAAGAGGAATTGAATCAAACTAAGATCTTACCTTGAAAATGAGATCTATGCATCAGAAACATAATACATATCATCGTTTTACGTCTAAAACCCCAAATCTTATTAAAATTCAAGAACAATAGAAGATTACGTAAAGACAATCATTAATACACTCCATTGATCGATTTGTAGTTAGAAAGGTGTATCAGATAAATCAAACTATACAGAAACTGGAAAATCATAGAGTAATTTCTTCCATTAGTCTTATGAACTTCCACACACAACCTGTGCGTGTAGATACATATCATCGATCATATACTCACGTAGATGATTTTACACGATAAACATTAAAAGAAATTGGAAATAGAACATGGAGAAGAGGAATTGAATCAAACTAAGATCTTACCTTGAAAATGAGAGAAATCCTGGTTTGAAAGTTGAAAATTAGAGAAATCCTGGTTTGAAAATGAGAGAAATCCTGGTTTGAAAGTTGAAAATGAGAGAAATCCTGGTTTGAAAGTTGAAAATGAGAGAAAAACTGGTTCGAAAATGGGGAGAAATAACGTTTGAAATGGTAACGAAATGGCGAAGGGTTGTTATACCACCACCATGATCAACAGAATGATCGGTATGAGAAAAAGAAACAAAAAGGCACAGTGCGCAATAGGAGTGGGGACCAGCTAGCACAAAATATATGTGGAGGTATTTAATCTATTTTCCTACAAGGAAATGTCGTATTTTAAATTTGTGATAGTAACCCAGTTTTTAATATTGTTTTATACTTATAATTGAACAGCTTAAAAGTTTCCCTTCTAAAACTTAGATAAATACGAAATGGATCATCTCAAAGGGGCCATTGCCCTGAGGGTACCCCATGTACTTCTCAAGTGAGAGGTCATGGGTTCGAAACCCTCCCAAGGCAAAAATGGGGCTGAGGGAGGTCAGGGGATTTCCTCCTGGGTGGTTCAGGGCTGGGGGTGTCCCTGTATCAATTGTTGTTCAAAAAAAAAAAAATTTAACGAGTATGAAGATTAGTTGTATCGAGTATAAAGTATGTAATTAGTAAGGGTCTAAAAGGCTCAACTAATCTTCATACTCGTTAATTATTAACCACTAATTTTACATCTATTTTGTTAACAGCAAGGATCAGGATACGGAACGATGAGTCGCCTAAGCTTAGCTTGGACATTTGATCCACTAAAAAGTAGGTTCGTTCGCGAGCCTGCTTCGTATGGAGAAAAAATGTGTGTATGTCAAGAAACGTGTCATATAGGTGAAAGACAATGGAGAGCGAATGGGTTATCATGTCCCTTTTAGTAGTACGTTTCTGAAAATGTATTTTTTGACCGTAAATGACGTTTTATGTTCTCTAAGGAATTGGACCCCGAGCATAAATCCGATATCCAACAAGTTGAATTACTCATGCCAGAGTCGGTGGGGGCAGATTTTGATGAGGGTTATATAGAAGCAGATATGTGTGATGGCTCAGTGACTGTGATCTTGTTGAACCGTTACAAAGGCAAGATTAAGACGGTAATTATTTATGATGCAGGATCATAAGTTTATTTTATATATTATTTTCTTAGTTTAATTAATTTCTAATTATATAGTTATTTTGTTTGATTTTTATCTTTTGGACTTTATTCGGTTGTTCCTACATGGCATAGGTAAGTGGTTTATACATGTTTTGATTTGAAGAACACATTTAGTTTTAGTTAAATGATATTGTATTTTGTGTTGGAAAGTTTGGCAAAAATACGTTTTTCACTAATGTTGATAAAGTAGGATCAAAATTGTTAAGTTGAGTGGTTGAAAAAATATATATAAATATATGCCATTCCAAAAAAATATGTTTTACACATTGCATATCGGTGTGGAAATAAAAAAAATTAAAAAAAAAAACTTACACCTCTAAATGAATATCTACCTCAATACACCAATTCAAAAATGCCCTGTGGTATTTTCTGATTTTCCAAAACTATTTATTTTATAATTTTTTGAATTTTGTTAAATTTTCATTTTATCTTAAATTATAAATATATTTAATTTCAAAATCATTTAAGTTTATTATTATCTATTTAAATATTTATCTTATATATTTAAAATAGTAAACTGCATTTTTAATCCATGACGTTTGCAATACTTGACAGTTTCTGTCTACCGTTAACATAAACCATCTTATAACGTTTCAAATCTTAACAATTTTCGTCAATAATATTTTAAGTCTTAAAATTTTCTAACGTTTCAAATCTCAACGGTTTTCAACCCTAACGTAGTAACGTTTAAAGTTTAACAATTTTCGTCTTTAATACACATACACAGGTTATCCACTAACTCGTGTAATACACAATCTATAACATATTTTTTTACCCACTAACACATGTTGAATTCAGTATTCTGAAGTTAGATATATTTAATCCACTAAACAGTGTAATACAAACGTTATAGCATAATTTATATCCACTAACTCGTGCAATACGCAGGCTATAAGCTAATATATTTATATATAACAAATTAGGCATGCACTACGTAGTCGGAGTTGGATCATTTTAAATAAAATTTAAACCGTACGAAAGTGATATTAAATACAAACTTTATTTTTTGTAAAAACCGTAAAAATCAAAGCATTTTGAATATATTATAATAGTCCCTAGTTACGTATATTATCATTTAGAATCTCATAACTATACAAAAAACATTTTATAAATAACAAAATACTACTACTAAAAATAATATTTTATATACAAACATATCATTGTGAAAATATTATAATAACACATTGTTTTTATACTATCACTTTAGATCTCACAACTTTTACAAAAGCACGGAAAATATACTTTATTATTTGTAATTACAATTTGGTTTTCATAGTTTTTCGTAAAAACTTTGTTTGAATCAAAACCATCCCCAAAAACATAACAGAAAAGTAATTTAGTAAAAACGAAATGCATACAAAACGTGTTATGTTATGTGTAACCAAAAGATAAAAGGGTCGCATCATGCTTAAAAAATACATGAGCACATGTTTTAATCGTTCTGCCCATTGACCCATAAAAGACAAAAAGAGTTTAAAATAATCATTAATAATAATAAATTAATATTCATAAGAATAATAAATTTATGTATTAAAATACACATGACATGATTCTAGACTATTAGTCATATGTTTTCCTGCTTCTCTCCTAATAAATGTATATTTCATATTTTAAACAATAATATTAATTAAGAATTATTATATATAAATCCTTTTAGACTCAATTAAGATTATTATAATAGATGATTACTATCACAGAATTTGATAAAATAAATGACATTATTCATTAAAGGTTTTCTCAAAAAGAAAAATATTTAAGAAAACAAAATTTTAATAAAGTGAAAGTTTAAACTGTAATTTTAGAATTTATAAATTTTCATAATTAAATATTTAACGTTCTTTTTCTATCAACCCGTCTAATACACGAGAAATTAGCCTGGTTAAATATACTGTATTGTATCTATAAGACTATAACTAAAAGAATAAAAGGCCTGAAAGAAAAGTGGGTTGGTCGGACCTGTGGTTGAACATGTTTTTTAAATTAATAAAAACTTATATTATTTTTATATTTTTATTATAGATATATTTAAATATACAAAATCAGGTTCTTAAATCTGGTCCAACCTCTGTCCGGTAAAGAGGCCGATTCGATGTCCGGTCCGTTTTTTAAAAACATTGCTAATAACTTCAATTTTGATCTGTTTAACGGCATTTTTTTAATTGTTAAAAGTTAAACTTAAATATCTAAGGTTGGACGGTATGGTCTTTGGTTTCACCATGGGGTTCCAGGGTAAGACTGTCGCATACCAGCGACTTCAACTATCGGGTTCAATTTTTGGCTTCTTATACCCGATAAAGAGAAATGGGTCATGTATGAGTGTGTGTGTGAGATTAAGGGTTGAGAAGGTATCATTGTATAATTTTAGGGTTGAAGAAGGTAAAAATGATACAACATGAGATGACAAAATATAAATTGAAGAGGGCTTGAGGAGGGTGGTGAGCAAAAAAGACAGGTACCCGAATATACCTGAATAACCTAACCGAAAAACCCGCTACCCGAACGCGAATATTTTTTATAAGTCGGTTCTTGGTCCCTGGTTTTTTCATTACCCGGGTTTGGTCCCGTTACCGGGTATGGCAGTTTGGTACCCGAATCAGCCAGATTTGTTTCTTTGTAAGCCTAGCCCATTTCAGGGATAACTTAAAAAAAGGCCCAAAATCCCATCTTTATTAATCTATTCCTAAAAACAGGCCCATTCTTATTAGAATATGCCTAAAGAAAACAATCATCCATTCGTGAAAGTGCAACTGTTCATCTTTCTCTTCTTAAGTTCTGCGTATTGTGACTCCATTCCAGATTTCTAGACAACGAGCCATCATCGATTTTTCAGGGATGGTTCTAACAATATGATATTGTTGATTCATAGTTCTATGAATATCATCGATTCATCTTTATATGAATATCATCGATTCACTGTTTGGTAATTTTGACTTTATTTGGTTAATAATGATAGAGAACAGTAGCAACGAAAACACTGTTAAAAAAATACATTCAATCGGGTTCGGTCTTAGGGTAATACCCGGTTTACCAGAACCGAAAAAACCGGTACCCGTAATAGAGAAACGGTCCGGTCTTCGGTCTCTTAATTCACCCAATTCAGGTTTTGTGTTTGGTCCGGGTAATGGGAATTCGGTTAGGGTATCCGTATTTGCTCAGCCCTAGGTCTTTAGGGTACCTCTTCTAGGAGAAACCAAACATAAAAAGTATTATAGCTTTTATAAAAGGTAAAATTTTAATCATCCAAAAACTTTTCGATTTACCGTCTTCCTAAAATTATGACGGAAAAAGCTCCACTGGGGAATGGTGTTTTAGCAACTAAACCATTTTTGACATGTAGACCTAAACAAAGTTTTAGAAACAAAACCCACTAAGGATTCATATATGATTACAAACAAATTAAACACAAACATAGTGTGTTTAGAATTACGACCTTTAAATTGAAGTGGTTGGTGAAGACGGATGAACAAACATCTAAATGTTTCTTCTCCAAAATGTGATTCACACAAGCAAGTCACAACTCCAAGTGATGTTAGTCCAACAACCTACAAATGACATGAATAACAATCAGAATTCTGTCTTATGTTAGTATTTTGCAAGTTTATATGAACACTTTCATGAACCAAAACACAATCCACTTTTTGACTTAAAGTGTTTATGAGTGTTTGTTCATTTGTGTTCTTCAACTTCTACAACCGATTTTATTTCACAAAACCACTTAACTTCTTTGGTCTTGGAAACTCACAGGTTCACACTATAAAATCGATTTTGTTTATCTTGATTAAATTAACTCTCGGCCCCAAAAAAAAAAATCTACAGCTCACAAATAGGAGATTTCGGCCAGCAGCATCTTTTTCATTTATTTTTTACTCAAAACAAAAGTTCATACTTTTGTTTTTACAAAACAAACAATATCGATTTTATGGAAGTCTTGGTTGAGAGTAGTAGATGAAAATTGAAGAGGCCAAAATTAGCTCCCTTGGAAGTGAACCTCAAATGTATTAGAACTTTGATAAGTAGAAACTCTATTACAAGATAAGAATTGAATTGCAAGATTACAAGAACCAACTTTTATCTCATTAAATACAAGAACAAGACATTAACTACAAGAACATGAGATTTCTAGCAGAAATGTGTAAGTGTGTGTTGTAAGTAGAGAAACAGGAAGTTATTGTGTGTTCTTTGGTGTAGTAAATGCTTCTTTATATAGCCTCACTGATCTTGTCCCTTCCGGAGCATTTAATGTGATCACTGTAGCTTGAGCCATCTTTCTGCAGCGCCCCCTGCGTGGAGGTGGCGTCTGCTTCCATCCCGCAATGATGCTTCTGCGAGCGCCGGATACCTCGTGGTTCCTGACCTTGTCCATCATCCTTTCCCTTGGCCCTACATGCTATCTCTTTATCCCAAAGTTCGTTACTTTGGCGCCAATCTTGCCATTTAATGCAAGACCTGCTTTGCTTACCTGCTTTATTAAACATTTAATGCTCAATATCTTCTTAAGATTCTTCAAAAGAGATTTACAGATCTCTTTTTGATTCTTTGGGTCTCAAGCCCACTTGCAAGCTTTGATTGGTGGACTCTTCACTTATTTGGACCTGTTTACTTATTATGAGCTTTCCTTATGTTTGGGCTTCATTAATCTTTGGGCCGATTAAACCTTCATGGGTCACGGGATTTTACCATATCCCATTATTCATAATGGCAACTTTGATGTTTAGTTGCAGTGTTTTTGGCTTTTTGCAGACTTACGGTTGTTGTTATGATATATGCATGGGTGATTGCATTGTTTGGCCATTGATCTTTTATTATAATTTGTTGGATAATTAACTAATACACAAAACTCAATCTTTTGGGGTTGATGTAAACTATTTAAGAACTGAGAGGCAACATGTTTTAAAAAAAAAGGGTAACTTTGTAAAAATATAACCAAGTTTCCCATGTGATCTAGTTAAGGCACTCAGTTTTTTTGTCCCTATAAATTCACTCAACTTTCACTAAGTGTTCTAATTCTATGTAATTTTTGGAAAAATATTTACTTTATTTGAAATTGATTGTGACAAATAAAACATATATTTATATTTGTTACTAATTAATAAGTATTTGTTCTTGATTTGACTTAAATTTTACAATTATAAACCTTTATTGTTATTTCATGAACTTTTTTTTTTCACAACTGACTCAAAATTCAAGTTAATTGAAAAAAAGTGTTCACTTATTTTAAATCAAGATTCATATTGAAAGATTGACCATCTCGAATCGGTCTCTATCATATTCAATCCTAGTTGATCTAGGTGTTAGCTGTTTAAATAAAAAAGGTAGAAAATTTATCAAAATGAATTATTCAAGAAATAATTTTTTCAAAACTGGTGGTATCTTAATTATAACTTTTACCAATTCATTGTCTAATTAACGAATTTGAATGATCACAGATTTGTTAAGGAATTTTCTTTGATTTTTCTAAATCCAATTTTGATTAAAGAGGTAGAAGAAGGTTATAGAGGTTGAATTGATGCTCGTGAAACCTCTCATATCTTTGGGACACGGTGAAACTCATGTTTAATCCGAAAATCTAAACCGAAATTGTAGCTCTAAGAACATACGATGGGTGAAAGAGTCCATTTAACTTGACATATAAACCCAACATTAACTGTGTAATGTTCATACAACTGACTTGCAATGGTGTAACATAAAGATTTGCTACTACCATTTGAAATGATTTGCGTTAATGTTAATCCTAGATTCGTACATCACTTATTAGTACTAGAGAAACCTAAGCCGTTGAATTTTGCTTATTGAGGAAAACAGGAACGACAATATTACAAAGTTTATTGTGAGAATTGGTAGAAAAAAGAGTGACAATAATGAACACTAATTATGTTATGTCGAAATCAGTCGAAACTATGTAACCATAGGAAACTTGTATGATTCACGGGAACAAGACATGGACACCAAACATTCTAAACGAACTAATCCAAACCTCACACACTTCAGACAGATATCTTCGGGAGTGTTTGGGTAACGCTTATTTAAACAGGAAAAACTTACCCAAACACATCCTTAAAAGTTATCTTTTTACACTACAATACAAGCAAAAGTTACAAGTAACCCATAAAAAAGTAAACTAAAATCGGTTTTCTCAAAATCAAAGATGTTCTCATGTTCCTTCCTATACGAGAATATTCCAAACCGAGACTATGTTCTTAAAAACCCCATGTTTTTTCCAATTTGAGTAGAGACCACAAGAGGTTAGCAACTATTTTTACATAAAAAAAAATTTAATAATAATAAAAAATCAAACCTTAATTGGCTCAAATTTCTCAGCAATTGCTCCACCTTTGGTCTTTTGTGACTGGATGTAGCGGATGGTGCTGGAAAAGAAAGCATCAGCAGCTGGATCTGATGTGGCAGTATCGCTTTGCATTTCAGTTGTAACTAATTCAATCAGTCCTTGAATTGAAGCAACTGTGATTTGTGTGTTTCCTTTTTCAAAGAAGTAAAGATACCTGAAAGTACATTTATGTTATTTTTTTTATTTTTTTTTTAGGTAAGGAATTTGAGGATTTATGGAATTATTGTTTGCTTACTTGTTTAGAATCTCAATGAAGAGGATGACTGACCCGCTGCTACCTTTTGTCACGTTTGACATTTGTTGAGCAGCATTTGCTATTCGTAAGGAGCGCTTCAAACATAGTAATACTCTACATCACATGAAACAACTTCATTTTAGGTACCGCTAAATTCAGAATGATTTGAACACATTAACACAAAAACTGGAATGTTTTTTTACCAGCAAAAAAAATAAAAAAATATTACATAGATGGTTTCTGTGGTTTGCATAAGGTAACAAGTTTGGGTAGGGTACTAAGAATTTAAAGTAACAGGTTTTGATTACATGCTTTCAGATTTGTAATGAGTTTGGGTATTAAAGCCCACTTTTGTCAACTTTTCGTTAAATTAAGATAAAAGTGAAACGACAGCTATACCCTTTGACTTATAAATAGTCAAAGTCAAAAGGTGAAAACTAAAAGGGTATTTTGGTCATTTTAAGTTAGCCTTGATCCTAAACTCATTGCAAATAAGAAAGCATAAAACCCAAACATGTTTCTTTAAACCCTTAACACCCACTCGTGTTACTTTTTGCATACTACACCGACCATCTGTGTACTATTAACTCCAAAAATATTATTCATTAGAAATGCAAACAAAAAGAAAGTTCAAAGGGAGCTTTGGGTGGGTCGAGTAACATGTCAATGAATAAGTAATTAATGCAGCTCCGAACGGTCCTGATTGGATCTTTTTTGTCCATTTTTTTAACTCAATTTATAGCTGAAGTATTAAATAAGATTACAAAAACCAATACACTGATCGCTTTCGAAACGAATTAAAACGTTTTAAGAATTAAAAGCACCTTGGAAACTTTCTACCTGTTTTCATTTTAGCTCAACTTTTAAAAGTTAGAAAACTCAAATTAACATTTTCTATGCAACCAACACATCTAAAAAATGAAGAAACAACCAGCACATCTAGAAATATAAAAAAAAAAGACATTTAAATGTAAGTGATGATGATCATGTACCTCTCACCATCCTTGATCCCATCCTGATCCTCAACCCAGAAGAGATGTGAACACGCGTAAACAGCTCTGCACTGGTCTGGCTTCTTCAAAAGTTTTGCAGAATACTATCAAAATTTAAAAGTACAAATTAAAACAAAATAAGTTTGGCGGCTGAATTGCATGACAGATGATTAGTTAAATTTGTTACCCCTGTGGCCTTGTGGGTCAAAGTATCCCTGTTTTCAACCCCAAACGTGTGCATTCGCTGCAGAGTCCCTATAATTAGGTACAATGCTGTTACCTGTGCCTTTGAATCCTGTCAAAAATGAGATTTAATATATTGCATCCCTAAAAATAAAATAAAATATATGAAGTATAATTTACCGAAATTTCTTCTTCATATAATATATATGCTTGGGTGAAAAACTCATATGCTACAGGTTCAAGATCACAGTCATTGGCAGCCTGTATATGGTTGAGCCAAAACAAGTCAGTATATATATATATATATATATATATATATATATATACATATTAATAGATAAATAAATGTATAGACATACCTCAGCACATTCCAAATATAGCCTCAATGCAAGTTCGGGTACTGGAACCGTTGATAAAACCTCAATTGTCTGATACAGTGAGTCAGAAAATAAGCATGTAACAATCGTAAATTAATATTCTAATTGATCTTGTTTCTTAACGTGTTACTTTTATTTAATCAAGATCAATCAATGTGTTAATTTCAATTAAAAAAGGCATTATTTGTGGACAAATAAGTTGTAACCACGTCAACCTAGATGAGGGTAATGTTGTAATTCATAAAATAAAATGAAAAATAACAATTATGTGCTTTATTTGGGACATGTTTTTAGACATGTTGGACCTGCATATGACCCTATTCACAGAGTTGTTTATTTTAGCCAGTAAAAGTTCAAACAAGAGTACAAGACACAAAAAACCCAAGAACATAAAATATTTGACCCGTTTTGGGCCAATTATTCAAAGACTAGTGAAACCAGGTATTAGGGGTGATAGTCAGTTACCTGATTCAATATTTGAAAGATTTTTTTTGGTGTGGCTGATTCTGTTGTCTCTTCATTAGCATTAGCATTCTCATCCTGACTTTGTACTCGCCTAACCAACTATAGTCCCAAAGAAAAAGCCCAAAATGAGATCAATTGTGGTTTGAAATTAAAAAAATTAAAAAAATCAATTGTGGTTTAATATAGAAAAGAATAAATTAGCGTAACATTAGGCATAGATAGAGGCTCTTAGCGGTCTCCGCTTATGTCAACTGGCATCCAAAATAAAAAATACCCATAACCCCCATCTATTGTAGCCCTCTCATTTTTTCTAAGTTTAGTAGAAACAATCCATATTATAAACACTGGAATTAAGTGGAATCTTGATTGTCAAGTGTTTCAATTGAATGACTCGCCAATTTGAAATCTCATTTCTATAAAAACCGGTGAAAGTTGGTCAAAATCAGTAAAAGAATGTGTATAGATATATCACATATAAAAATGCAATCCGATTAATCCCAAATAATTGTTAGTCACTACCCAGATTTTTACAAAAACTGCATGTTGGTAAAAAACCGTTTTCCAAATCTAAGCATGAATGAAATCAATAAAATATGATTTATACTTGGGTTAAGTTACAGAAACAGATGCAACTTATTGTAACATAATCTAAAAGGAGGAATAAAACCTTGAGAGCATTAAATATAAGTGGAGGAATTGTAAAGGGAAGTCGCTTAGGTCCTCCAGTCATAATATGCTTCTTCACTGTCAATATAATCTGTCACATAACAGAATACAAATATAAATATAAATATCAACAGCCATTAACCATGATGACATAGTTAGTTATGTATTACTATTCATTAGTTATGTAAATATCATCATTTCTCAAGGTACTTGACAGGTGACATTTGTAATCATAGATTATGTGGACCATGTGGTGCTAATAATGCAACCAGAAATTGTTAAAGAGCTGCATGTTGCCCTGCAGTTATAAATTAACAAAAGTGCGGGTTATTAATTATGTAAACATCATTCCTCAATTTTTTTAAATTGTTTTTTTCATGCGTTTTTATTAGTTTACTTGACGCTTCTACCCCTCTACTTTTACCCCCGCGGGTTTTTTGAATTATTTTTTTCCTTTAGATTTCTTTTGTGTTTTTAATTGTTTAGTTTTTTATTAATCTTTTTCATTATTCTAATATTAAAAATTGATTTTACACGACGTATATCACATAGCGACGTGCTTCTTTTTATCTACGTGTTGGTATAAATTTGAGTTGGTCTATGTTTCGACATAAATTGTATTCATGTTCCGACGTAAAGTTTATTCGCAGACAAGTTTGGTCCAATATAATCCGTTTTCGTTCAACATTGTCACAACAACACATGGTGCTTAATACTTCAAGGTTTCACTTGTTCACAGTTTAAGTTTTAAATGTTTATTTCATCTTTTCTTTTTGTTGCTTGGCTTTTTTTTATCTAAAGTAATGCAATCGCGCGGTTTATTGATCCATGACATGTAGAGAATTTCCATTTTTAATGCTACGCAACACGCCGGTAATTGTTAGTGTAAAAAGGAGGAAAAGAATCTGCGAAGACAAAGTAGTAAATACCTTCAACATCTCTTCTGGGTCATTATTATACAACATTTGTATTAGACGAGCAACAAAATTCTGCTCTTCCTGAAAGTCATCTTCATCCATCTGCAGAATGAAAAAAAAAAAAAAACTTACTGAAACTATGAAAATATAAATCTTTAAATATTGGGATCATGCAACACCTGTCTCTAGAAACATCTAATAATATGCATGCTCATCAAAGTTAAAAATATGAAAAATAAATAAAGTTAATTACATAGATGGTCCCTAAAGTTGGAATAAAGTAAAAGGTTTGGGTATTGAGCAAAAAAAGTACCAAATTTGTGTTTGTGTTTTTTGTTTTGTAACGACTTTGGGCATTAAAGCTAACTTCCTTTTACTATTCTGTTAAATTGGTTAAAAGGCCAAAATACCCTTTGACTTTTATATAGTCAAAGTCAAAGGGCATTTTTGTCATTTCACATAATTTGACAGAAAAGTTAAAAGGAAGTTGGACTTAATACCCAAACTCGTTACAAACTTGAAAGCATAAACCCCATACTTGCTAGTTTTAACCCTGAGTACCCAAAACTATTACTTTTCTCAAATAATTAGAAAGTATAAACCATATGTGTAATTAGTTCTAAAATAAAATCTGATGAGGCAAGATGTCACACAAACCTCGTCATTACTATCAGAATCCGAATCTTTTATAAGCCCTTTTATTAGTTCAAATAAAGCCCCAACCTACAAAAAGACCAGCGGTTATAAAGAAGTGGAATAACCAATATATGACTGATAACATCTGAAGATCCGCGCATACCTTATCAGCGGTTGAAATATGGGTCTTGTTTTTCATGATGCTTTGAACTATAACATTAGACATCACTTTATTAGTATTATCATCCAGGTACTCCATGACTAGAGGATAGTTTGAAAGTTTTAGCGCGATATCTATATCGCTATATTTCTCCAATGGAGCACTTAAAAGTGCAACAATCTGCTTTGTTGCTTTGCCTTCCAATTTTCCCTTGCCAGAAATTTTGTTGACACATGCACCCTGAAGATTAGCAATGTTTATGTCACAATTAGTGTTTTTTAACTTGTAAATATTTTAATAATTTAAACAATGTTGTTCAGCCAAACAAAAAGCAATCTTATCACTAAGGCCCTCTACAATGGGTCATTAAAAGTATGTTGTATCTTGAAATACAGAGAAAGAGAAAGAAAAGTGTGAACCAACATCTCGTCTAAATATAGAATATAGATAGATATTGAAGGAATATTAATTTTCCTTATATATAGATGACAGTAGACACTGTTCACTCATCCTTTTCTTCAATTTCACTCAATTAGTTGTTGCATTTACATTTTAAATCCTTAACTAATCTTGACTCCCAGATCCTACTCTTTGAGTGGGATTTTCTGGGTAAGTTTGCTTGCTTAACGAATCCTGACTCAATTATAAAATATGTTAGGTACTTATTAAGTATTATTATTATTATTTATTTTTTTCATTAAAATAGTTAAATAAAGAATACATAACAATTTGTTACACCATATGGATAAATACATAATAATTTCATGCAATTTAAGAACTTAAAAACAAAAATCAGAAAATTAATCTAAAGAGGAATATACCAATATTTGATCCACATAGTCAAGCCGATCAGGATGGACGTGGAGTGTAAATGTCAGAAGAGATGAATATAAAGTTACAGCTCCAAAAACAGGCATATCCGGTTGTGCTTCTATCACCTGTGTTAAAAATTAAGTTTAAAACGGATTTAATAAATATATTTCCAATAATCTTGTTATCTTTTGTGAATTTAACCAGGTTTTCGCTGCCAATTCAACTTTGAGGCGTTAGATGAATTTTTTACCTGACCTATGGCATTGTTCAATTTTGCAAAAGCTTCTACTTGGACAAATTCTGGTAAGACCTGCACCAAAAGTATTATTAATATTTATGAAATTGAACTTCAAATTTAGCACAAGTTCACGCACCTCAATGCTTGATGCAGCATAATTCGATAGCCTCTCCATTAAACCGGAAAGTACCGTCTTAATGTCAACAGAGGGCTGGAAAAAACAAAACTTAGTAACAAATAATACTAGAAGCAACTCGACAATAAAAAAATTTTAAATTAAAAAATAAAATAATCAAGACAGGAAACATCGAATAATTGCCCTAGTGACGGTTGCTAATCACTTCAATATAACAATTTTACTAGAAAAAGGTAATTTAACAAGTTTAACCTGGATGGTTATCTCTTGAAAGTTGAAACAAATATTTAATTTATGTCGTATAAATGGGACAGTGAAACCCACCTGAAGCTGTGGACAAGCACCCAATAATGTTTCAAGGGTTTGTAAATGGTATTCATCAGGAAAGACTTGAATTATACAGTCCATTAAATAATACTGAGCAAGATCATCTTTGCAATTCACAACCTGCAATTGTTTTGAGATTTATATACTTAGGACAAATAATGTTATGTAGTATGTACACACATGCAGATAAGTGGTGCCAACTGGACAACCCCCCCCCCCCCCCCCTTTTTTTTTTACTTTTAAAAGGGTATATTGGGCTGTATTTTATCTCAAACAGGTTAGACTTTAGAGGTTGTAAATCATTTTTTTAAAACAAACAAACGTACCCAGCAAAAACTTCACCCATACAGTGGGGTCTGGGGAGGTAATGACGAAATACAGGCGGCTCACAGAGAGACCCCCAATATGTTTTTTGGTCAAAGATTTAGATTAATATTGTTATAATATTGTTTCTGTAATCTAATTAACACTTTAATTAATCCTAGCTCATATAAGACGGAAAAAATCACGTTTGCAAGTCAACCCAACCTGATCCTGTCCTTTTTGACTCGTAATAAAACGACTCATTACAACCCAACTGACTTTGACCCATAAACCAACCAGCCAGACCAGCACATCTTGCCACCTATAAATCTATAATAATAATATATATAATACCTGTTCCAGGATTCTGGGAAGAACAACGTCTCTGTACAGCTCTAAGTCAATGCCTTCAATCTGACTGAGAACATGTAGATTCTTTCCAACCTGACAAAACATGATGACAGCAATCACCCTTACATGAGCATATACATGAAACTGCAATTGTTTATTTATCGAACTGATACATAGCAAAACAGATTATTAATTACTTACAAGATCACGAAGCTCATTCCTCTCCTTTTCTCGTTTGTCTTTCTCACGTGCAGGTCCCTGCGGTCCGGAAAATCCAATCGCGTATCAGCAAATATTATAAACTATTAGCACATAGATAAACTTCAAAAAAAAACTCATGATTTCATTCTAGTTTTTATGATATATGGAAGCATGCATGCTTAATAAGAGAGAAGGTTAAAGTGGTTTTGAACCAACAAAACCAAAAAGCGTAACGGGTCCCACCTATAATCGGTACGCTTCTTGCTTCTGAAGTTAAGAAAATATTTGTCAGTTTGGGATACATTAAAAAAATCGATTCTCAGTCTGGTCCAGTCATGTCCAGACTGAGATAAACTTAAACTATAAAATCCTATGTACATACTCAATTTACAGTCTGATTTTGGACAAGACCATATTTGAACCGAAACCCGACCAATACTAAACTGGTTTAAATCTGTCCACTTTTTTGGTCCCTTATTCTAACTTTTATTTGGTTCGGTTCCAGGTTTGTCGCAGAGAACACCACTGCTTCTATCTACAGCTGAACTAACCTGGTGTTGCATTCGAACCCACAGTTTGTTCATCTCCGTGAAGTTCTGAAGTACAAACTCAACTGCATCCATTACAGTGTTTTCATCCCTACAACCAGAAGACATCCACACATATATTACGTCTAACATCTTAAAGTTAATTTAGCATTAAGTCTTCAGGCATCTTGTAAGTTTACTTTTTATCTTAAGATCATATATTAACATTAAAAAGAACTGTCATGACAAACACATAAATAAACCCCAGATCACATGCATATAGCAGCCCAGTTTTGATCCTAACTGTTACTCTAGTGTCCTTCAAAAGATAAAGATGATACCTTCAGATACTATTATCAAAATGAACATGATTATTAACTCAATTCCGTATAAAGAAATCCTGAATAACATCTTTAAATGGTTTGTCGACAAAACAAAGAAATATCAAACTAAAAGTGAAGTCTGCCTCTAAGTCTAGAAATACAATGTATTTTATCAGTTCAATGCAGAATGTTTAGAATTGTTGAACTTATGTTGGCAGATGGTTGCTAAAACATGTAAAAGTTTGATAGTCTTACCCTTCATACTCTGAACCAATATCAGGTAACTTATCCCTACTAACTTGAGAAAGATAACTCCTTAAAAAGAGTCCACGAAGAGGATGTTGGATACCACGACACATTTCAACAAGATCTTTTAAAATATCCTTAGCAGGAGCTTCTTTTGACTTAATGTACACGGATCCAACTGTACAAAGTAGATACCTGAACAAACAAAAAACAGAATAATCAAGATTTAATAACCATACGTCCCTACATAGTTAAAGTGAGCTAGTAAATGCGAGTGTTGTATGACTTGCAATTGTGTATTAATAAATACTTATATGCTCTTACTTTTGTCCATGAGATTCCTATGTTTCCTATTGATATATATTTCAAAATTATCAACTGGAATCCCATTTTATGGAATATAGGGAGTATATATTAGCAAAAGAAGACTGGGTCCAGCTTTGAGGGTCAATAAATAAGCCCAAGAGGCTAATACCAATACTTAAAGAAAATTAGTCTAAGATAATGTCATTGCTTTTCAATTATAACTATTAGGGTTTATTAGCATAGTCATAGGGTATAATATGTTTCCTTAGGGTTTCTTTCCTATATATTGAGGGTTCCCATTGTAAATTTAATTCAGTTTATTTTACACACACTAAGATGCAGACATATAGCAATTCACTAGAAAATAAGTGAGAACAGGTGTGTGAAAAATAATGCTACAAAGAATAATGTATAGCAATATCAAGCTGACTACAATGAAAACAAAAAAGGAGTCCACATTACCAACACAACATAAGTTGTTGGGTGTAGGTGACTCGAGAAGGGGGCAGCCGGCACTAGGGGTTTTCTACACGGTTTGGACCAAACTTGGCCACTTGGGGATTAAGTTACCTAAACCCAGCTCAGTCTCTAAATACACATCATTACATCTTCATGTACTTGTAAATTTTTCTAGCAACTGAATAATACAAACGCTAGTTGCATCCGGTGGACGTAGGTCACCTCGACCAAACCACGTTAAATCCTCATGCCCCTTTTTGTTTACTGTTTACCGTTTGTTTTGTGTGTATGGTAATACCCCAACATAGATTTCCTATTTAGTTTCACCTACTGGAGATAGAATTTATTCGTTGCTAGTTTCCCAAAATGCATCTAGTAGACATAAGTTCAGATTTGATAAAAAAGCACTTACCCTAATAAATTGCACTTTGAAAACGACTTCATTCATGATGATCACAGAATTTTTTGTAGAATTCTAGTAACAGTATCAGATTATCTTCATTACTCAAGTTAACATAACTACATTAACTTTTTTTATAAGCAAAGACAGACGAAATCCTCAACTCATAGCCCATGCCCCAATTGTTTCTCCTAAAAGTTATAAAAGATTATTAATTCTACAGTCACACAACTTGGTGCTTGTAGGTACTATTCTATCAAAATGCATTGAACATTGTTCTAAGCTTATTCCTTCTATATTGTAAGTTAAAAAAACAGTTGAAAACACCCAACAGATGATGCAACACCAGATCATAATAACTAACTGACAGTAAACTGGTACAAGTTTCTAGTTCCCACTTACAATCTTGGCAATATGTTGCCTGCATGCTGCACAAGTTCATAGAGCTCAATAATCGAGCAGCTACGCTTACTCTCCTCCTTGAAAAAAATCTCCAGCTTCCTCAATTCATCAAACGCCCTCATATCTAACCAAAACCAACACACATTCACAGTCAAACAAAGCAATCATCCACAATTCCATATTATCATCACTAAAACTATCAAGATCAACAAAAATAATAAGATTGATCAGTATAATTACAGAGCTCATAGTATTTGTGAGGCGAAAGCCTCGAAGTACGAAGCTCCGATAGCATCTGAGCAGAGTATTTCAACGCATCCTTTATATTATTCGAATCCTGAAACATATAATGCACAGTAACATAAACAGTTAACAGATTGAGGTTTTTGTGTATCAACAGATATTTTTCTGTAAATTAGGGTTTATGATCAGAATTGGATTGATATGATTACCAAAGCACGATGCATGTAAAAGGCGTTCTGTTGGAGACCTGCGATGCCGGCGGTCAGCCATTTCTCTTCGTCTTCAACACCGTCGGAGATCATTTTGGACCGATCCATCTCTGTGGATCGATGATTTGGAATCGTTCTTGAGTTGATGGTTAGTTTGGAAAGTCCGCTTTAGTTTTGGACTGTTTAGTCGCCAGGTGTGTCATATGAATCATCTCACCATGGCATCTGGGTTCAAACCAGGGTATGGTATGGTGGACGGTTGGGTCCTTGTTTGAACCGGATTCTGTAAAAAATATGGTATGTGATATCGGGTCGGAAACAAATCGGATCCGTTATACCAATGGACCATAGAGATTTTCAAAATGAGATTGGACCAGAAAAGAAGTTAGTCGGTCTTGGACTCTTTGGTTAGAACGCATTGGGTTTGGGCTTTACAAAGACTGATTGATTAGCAAATAGTGTTAGATTGGGCTTCTATCAAACAATTCTCCCTTGGCCACTTCGGTAAAAAAAAGGGTCATTGTTGCTTTCTTATTAATGATTACTAAGTTAATCACGCTCGTTGCTAACGGGTTTTAAGCATGATTAGGGATGGGCAACGGTAGCTCGTTTTAATTGTTTTGTCACACCTATGCCAATGACGGAAACGTTAGCGTGACACAATTGTTCAATATCTCATGATGAACTATTAAGAGTTATTATAATTATTCAACCAAATTACATTAGTTTACAAATAAACAAATAATTCCACAAATACAAAATAGAATCCAATTTAATATTTCTAAGTCTACATGAAGTCTTAGGTGATCATCCAATTGAAGTCCTAGGTGATCATCCAATTGCTTCAAACATAACTAGTATCTGAAACATGTTCAAAATAAGTGTCAGCTAAAAGGTAGTTGGTGAGAAACATAGGTTTAACACACACCAGAAGATATAGTTCAAAGATTGTAGTTAAGGTGATTAAGGGAGTTAATGAGCATCCCCTTTCACAACCCTAGTCCATTCCAGCTCACGTTATGAGCTAGGTAAAACACGAATATGAGTCGGTCCAGTAACATAATCGAGGCTAGACCCCAATCGAGTACTTTTGGCTTCTTCATTAAAACACCAGAATCTACTAATTAGAAAGCATGCATGGTAATCATTATGTAACGTTGTTACCTAACATCATAATATCCCAATTCTATTATGCTCACTTCTTTAGTCTTTATTACGTTAAATGTCAACTACGAATGAGTTTGTTATAAAAAATACGGGTACCAAAGTTTGAAACAATAGGTGCGAGTACAAAGTTATTTAATAAATTTGGTATCAGTTTCAGTTCCCGTACCGATATTTTGAGTATATCAGTACAGTACCGGCTTGGTTTAGTACCGTTACAGGTACTCAGGACAAAATTCTCATCTTTCGATGCTATTGGTACTATGGGCATTCGAGCTGGTATTCATATTCGTCAGGTTCACGGGTTAAGTGTCGCATAGGCAACACGGGTACATGTCATGGTTTCAAAAGCCTGCCTAAAACAAAGCATTGTGCGTGTATTTGTGTGTGAGGATAGTGTATGGGGTTGAGGGTTAAGAGAGTATTATTGTATAGGTTTGGTGTTGTAGAGGATTAAAGAGGCTTAAGGTCGGATTAAAGAGGGTTAAAGTCATCTGAGAGCATTCAGAGTAGCTTGTCCATCCCCACTTGTACAACCACTTTAAAATATTATTAAAATAGCATTATTACATTTTCTCTCACTTTACCAAAATCTCTATCTCCATATTTTTTCCTAATTATGGGGGGTTGAGCAAACAAAACCTTAATATTTCTCTCTCATTTACTTACAATCACAATCTAAATTATACAGATTATACTCATAGAATACTTGGGGAAGCTATTATAAATGCTCTAACATGATGTAAGAGAATCTAATTTAGAACTACTTTATGATTCAAGGGTATGATACCCTTCAACCTAAACTAATAATTATTATACTTTTTACTAAAGTTTATAAACATAATAATTTAAACATGAAAGTCAAAATATTCATTATGATGATTGATGATATCTAGAAAATATTGACATTGTATAATTTTTTATTTTTTTAAAAGCATTGTTGATTTTTTTTAAAAACCGGTGCTTTATGTGTTCCATTAGTTTTATTTTATTATAAACTGACAATCTAAATAATTAATTGATTTTTTCTTATAGTTTTCCAATTCTCTCAAGTTTCAATATAAAATGTCGTTTATGGAAAGTTTTGATGTGGTAAAATTGCAAGTCGAGGCCAGTGTGCTAAACTTAACCGGTTAATCAATTAACCATGCATTCATCCACTTCAATATTAAATGACATAAAAATATGAAACTACGAAAACATTAGTCACGTACTTTTACGATATAATTTAACTGCCTAGAAACTCGTGTACCACATGTGTTAACATAATTAATCCTTAAAATTTTTAACATTTAATCATTAATTATATGTATTTTATGTTACTATGTTCTAAACTATCAAAGCACGTACTTTTGCGATATAATTTAAATGGCTTAAAACTCGTGTATTACACGTGTTTACATAATTAACCCTTAAAATTTTTAACATTGAATCATTAGACGTATATTATGTTACTATGTTGTAAACAATCAAAACAAATAAATGTTTAACACTTTTGTGACTATAGATTATGGTTTGAGGTTTTAAAATTATTAACTAGAAGCCATTTTGATTAAATCAAATCAAATTTGATTTTTATCTTATTTATTTGGTTATTCTTCATTATTTCACATATGTTTCGAGTAAAAAAACACATCATAAATCTTATAATTCAAATTGACTTCTTTAACAAAAAATGTGAACTCATAAAAATAGGAATCCATCTTTGGAACTATAGATTCAAGCTAAATCTATGTTAATTAATCAAAATGACGTAGCTTTTAATTGTTTCACACTTAAGTTGGTTACGTAATAACCTTGTATTAATTAACATATTAATATAATTGAAAATGAAAAAAATTTATTAACCTGAAAAGGGTAAGGCGTCATGTGAACCTCTTTGTGGTCGAGGCCAAAGTAGCATTAGACAGTTAAAGATGGAAACATGAGCCGTCGTTGTTTCTGTTTGGTTTCAACGGGAAACTACATATACCTTTTCTCATAAAAATGTGGTCCAAATACCCTAACTATATAAAAGACAAGAATTCCTATATAACATTTTTGATATAAAATTAAATTAGGTATAATAGTAATATTTATATGATTTAGTTTAAAATTAACTTTCCACGGACAAAATCATTTTGTTTTATTATTAAAACTTACATCTTTTGACTTGTGATCTAAACCTTCTCAAATAGTATTTTTTTAATATTACCTATCAACAACGTATCCAGTAAATCTTTCTTATAATAAACTATTTGTAAGGTCTCGAGAGAGTATGATGTACATAAACCATATTTCTATCCATAAGACAAAAAGAGTCTGCTTCAATGAATACCTAAAACTCTAACATCAACTATCAATGAGTGTAAAATTTTATTCTTACAAAATGATCCTCTCGTATAATTATACCTAATTTGTATTAATACGATACCAAATATGTTTTTTAAAAGTTATTAAGCATCTAAGATACTTTAAAAACTGAAGTACTAATTAATCATTTCAACCAATGACAGATTGATTTTTGTTATATTTTTTTCTATCTTACTTTATATAAAAGTATTTTTCTTTAGGGTGGGTCACCAAAATGTTCTTTTGTCAAATAGGATAGAATCCTTGGAAAAACTCATCTCGGGTGATTTGATAATTTTTACTTGCGTTAAATGTGATTTTTATCGTATTATGGTAAGTATTTCGAATTGACTAAAAGTAGTGGTGTTGTAACATTACTGGAATTTACTCTGTTTATATAACATTTACATTTATGTAATATTTAGCATTAGACATTTTGATCAAACATTCTGTGTTACTAATGCATCATCTAAAACATACAAAATTCACTTGTAAAAGTAGTGAACGATACACAAATTATATGTGAAACATTTACACGTCACATTTGTTTAATCACATTGTGACAAACAGAGATGCCTAGATAACCAAAATGTGTTTAATTCTAATTTTTTTCATACCACAAAAATATTCAATTAAATTTTTAACAAAGTTCAAGTTAGAAATGTAAAATGCTCAAACATTGGTTCCAAAATATGCAAAATTTACATAGCTTAGTCAACAAGGTAAAACAAAATGTGAAAATAAGATCAAATTTGTATCAAGACTATAAATCAGATCACTTTCCTTTCTTTTTGACGTCGTGAACCCATATCATTTATTTGATTTTTTTTAAACCCAGTTGTTATGAATTTTTTAGAAGCGTTGAAGATATATCAAGTTTGAAGTGGCGAAGATGTTGAAGTGGCAGAAGACGAAGATAATATCTTCTGAAGTCAAGCTTGAGTTTCTATGTAGCCTCTTGAACCTTTTCAAAGGCCTCTTTAATGTCACCAAAATAAGATTAAGGGGGTGTTGTCTTTGACCAGAGACCCTTTAGAAGTCAAAATCTCTGGTTTAACCGTCAATCCTGTATGGTGAATAACAGACTTATATGTTCCGCTGAAGATAACTAACTTTAGTGGAGACAAAAGTTAGTTTATGACTCTTATCTTCCTATAAGCTGGATGACGTCAACAACAAAGTGAGAATGTGTTCTAACAAAAGGAATCTATAGGGATAAGGCTCCTGGTTGATTAAGGTGTTGTTTGTTTTTTCAGATGTATAATGTATGCAGTCTGCAGACATTTGCAGAAGAAGAGGTGGATTAAACCTTTGCAGTTTGCAATGAGAAGACTGTTTGTTTTTCAACGTCTGTAGATTGCCATAATAAACTGAAATTTTAATAAACGGGCTTTTAAAACTTAAAAACGTACTTTAATATTGAAATATAAATAATAGTTATACAACACTGAAATAACAATAACAAAACCAGAAGAACAGATATTTCTCGCATGCTTATACGTTTTTTATTCCAAGTTGATATCCATTTCTACGTAATTGTTTTTTTTTTTTTAGAAAACGAGCTAGATTAAAATAATGTATTTTTGTTATGCAATGTAGTATAAGATGAACGTCATCCATATGCAAATTAGAAAAATAGTTTTAAGACAATATCATACAACACAACATTGCTTCTCTGGCACAATTTCTCCACTCTCACACTGGACAAAGCACATATAAACGACACCGGAACCAACCTCCAATTCTCCAAAGAATTCTAGAGAGAGAGTGTAGAGTGTGTGTATCTGTGTGAGAGAGAAGGAGTTCTTCAATATCATCCAAATTTCTTCAAATCGACCACCAGGAATTGAAGAAGAACACGAATTTCGTCTTCGTTTTCAATAATTTATTCAGCAAATAAGTCTATGCAGTTGTATCTTCTTCAATTCTCGCCGTACAACTGCATGCATTGCATCCAGCATATGAAATTTGCCAATTCATCATGAAACCCTAAATATCAGAACGATCAGAGGTAAAAATACATAATTCCGAGTGAAAAACTATCCGTTTGATAAACATTTCGATTCGCATTTACATTTGTGCGTGTTTGTTGGTGAGTTCGGCAAAATAAGTATGCATTTGTTTTCTTCAAAAAGTAAATATCTGATTTGAAGGTCCATTTCAAGTGAATCTGATGAGTTTTTCGAAATTATGAATTGTAAGTACTTTTAATCATCTGTTTTGCTTCTTGATCCGGTCGTTGTTTTTTTTATAATTTTATTCATTTTTATTTTCGTTTGAAGAGTTTCTTCTGGTAGAAGACTTTAGTCAACGTAGAAAGAAAGTGAAAGCTTTAACTGTTTAACAGAGAATCGTTTGAGATCTTCTTTGACTGATTTTCTTCTCTTTTTTTAACTATTTTTACAATTTAAAAATAATTAATTTGCTGAATTTAGTTCCATTACAATTGAATAAAATCCAGGAAACTGTTCGATTATTTGAGAATCTTGGAAAAAAAGGATTGAGGAAGGTGAATAATGAGCAGAAAACAGTGAGAAAGCACCAAATTAGGTCAATTGAAGATGAGATTTACTAATTTGTCAAAGATAAAAAGCCAAGAAATCTAGGGTTTTAAAAACCAATTTTGAGGGTGAAAAATGGCTGCTGCATGGGACCATTTTGGAGATTTAGCAAATGTAGCCCAACTAACAGGGCTAGATGCTGTGAAACTTATAGGAATGATTGTTCAAGCTGCAAATACGGCGCGAATGCACAAGAAAAACTGCAAACAATTTGCAATGCATTTGAAGTTAATTGGAAATCTGTTACAACAACTTAAGATTAGTGAGCTTAAAAAATATCCTGAAACATGTGAACCGTTAGAGCAACTTGAGGATGCACTAAGGAGGTCTTACATTTTGGTTAATAGTTGTCAAGATAAAAGTTATCTCTACTTACTTGCAATGGGGTGGAACATTGTTTACCAGTTTAGAAAAGCTCAAAATGAGATTGATCGCTACTTGAAGATTATTCCACTCATTACTCTTGTGGATAATGCGCGAGTTAGGGTACAAATTTGATCTTGTTCTACTGTTTTTTTTTATATTTTCATTTTTAGCTTTTTAACATGCGGTAGTAGTATAGTTTGGTAGGGATGAATGAGTCAGGCCGGCTTGTGAGCTACTCGGTATCGGCTTGCTATTTATATGTTTATTACGGGGAAGGATCAAATGAGAACTCATGCTTTTTGGCAGAATCCCGAGAACTCTTTCTTTTACACATGTGTAAAAAAGAGTTCTGACAAAAGATCAATTACAACTTTTATTTCCGCGAGAACTCCTTTTTACACATGTTTAAACATGTGTCAAAGGAGTTCTCGGAGTTCTCATTTGAACCCTCCTCTGTTTTTTAATATATTAATTATAAAATTATGACAAGATTAACTAAACAATATATATTATGGTATCTATAAATTTTATAATTATCAATCCATAAAAATTATATATATGTATACTGATATACAAAAATAAATTAATTAAATTATTAATACTTTATAAATAATAAACAAGCGGAGCCCGAGTAGAGCTCGAGCTTGAAAAACTAGTTACGAGCCGAGATCAAGCTTTCTATAAGTTAAACGAGCTGAGTTCGAGCCTTAACGAGCTCAAGCTCGACTCTCTTACACCCCAAGTTTGAGTAAAAAGGTTAACCACGTCATCATTTTTTACCCATAACCGAAGAAATTACTTTTAATTAAAATTTTGTTACTTGAATCATAGTTTTGAAACCTTTGATGGTTGTTTCCGGTAGAAAAAATGGGTAGCTAAATAAGAAATATTACCAAAATTGGTTACTGCAGTTTAATAGGTTTAGTTTTTGAGTGATTTACGTCTTAATAAATTACTGTGTTATTTCTTAATATAGTTTTTCCCTCTTTTCTTAAATATATATATATATATATATGAGCAGGAAAGATTGGACTATATTGGGAGAGACCAACACGAATACGTATTAGATGATGAAGACAGAAAGATGCAAGATGTTATTATGAAGCCGGATCCTTCACATGCTGATACTGTTATTTTGAAGAAAACACTTTCGTGTAGCTACCCAAACTTACCTTTCAAAGAAGTTATTCAAAAAGAAAATGAAAAACTTCATTTGGAACTACAACGATCACAAGCTCATTTAGATGTAGGCCAATGTCAAGTAATTCAACATCTGATTGAGGTTACTGAAGTTGTTGCTTCAAAATCTCTACACGAGCAAGATTCTCCAAAGAAGATTTTTAAAAAGTCAGAGTCTCAGTATCCAGATGTCTGTAGTAATAAAGAAGTTCAAGATGACAGCATTTCAAATAATAAGACACACTCGACTTCAAGGTTGGTAGATTCTTTTACATTTGAGTTGATATTTTTTTTTCTAAAACGAGGTAAAAATTTTAGTGGTGCTTGATGGTGCATAGTTGCAATGATAATGGCTATGTGTGAGTAAAGGTGGCAATTTTGACACATTTAGTTACGAACGGGTTGATTTGTGGTATGTTTGGTCTCAAGTGGTCAAACGGGTCAAGTCAAAAAAGCTTTAGTTAATATGGGGCATGTGCAAATGAACAATTCATGAACCGTTCAACGGGAAGTTCTTTAAATGAATTGAACGTTCAACAAACAGTTCGTGAACCGTTCGACAAGAAGTTCGTTTGTGTTTGTTCTTTTAATAAATGAATGATCATGAACAAGAAATTCCATTCGTTTAGTTAAAGGAATGAACATGAACAGATGTCTTTTTCATTTGTGTTCTTGAATGTTTGGTAGTTTGTCTACGTTCGTTTGTTGATGTCATTCATTAAATGTGTTTATATCTTTTTAATTTTTTTAATGTTTAGTTTATTATGTTAACTTTTTATGTTTATAATTGTTATTTCAAGTTGACCAAAAGACTTTTTATATTTATAATTTTATATAAATTGTTTAGCTTTATATATATTTAAGGTGATTTTTATGTTTTATGATTAAGATTAAGAATGTAAATTAGTATTTTTTGAAATAATATATGTTCGTTTGCGTTCATGAACCGTTTGTGAACACATATAATCGTTTGGTTAGCGGTCGTGAACAAGTTGAATGCTTAACGAACGCACATGTACAAGGGCTTGTTAGTGTACAATCCATTCATTTATAGCCCTATTTCAAAGTCTTCCAAAGTCTAATCTTAAATGTTATACTGAAAGGTTTATATGATTGTTATAATGATATAATATTTGTAATCATAATTAACATTGTCATTCTTTATAAATTTCAAAAGAAAATGGGCCATGTAGACTTGTGATTCTAAGCAGAAATCCAAAATATAGAATTAATGTAGAAATTCTGGAAATTTATATACTAAAACTTATATATACAAATTACTTGTTAGATAATCTTCATTTTTATTTATTATGTATTTTAGTCTCAATATGTAATTAGATAGAACTGCAAGTTGTAAACTGTAAATTAGGATAATTAGAGATATAACCGGTGATAAGTGTCGATTAGTGAATCGACACAACAATTCCGATCAAAGATAACCGCCGGCTATATGCACCTATATATATCTCTGTAAATCGTTTGGATAATTCATTGATTGAAGTTAGTTACTTGCGTTCTCTAATAATTGAAAACAGAATATTCAGAGAACGCAAATAAATAACTTCAGTCGATGAATTATCCAACCGATTTACACAGATATATATAGGTGCATATATTCACTGGGTAGGTTGTTGTTATATAGGTGCATATAGTCGGCGGTTATCTTTGATCGGAATCGTTGTGTCGATTCACTAATCGACACTTATCACCAGTTATATCCCTAATTATCCTAAAATACATAATAAATAAAAATGAAGATTATCTAACATTACTTTAATGGGTTGCTTATATATATACGAAATTATGTTGAAGCTTTATAAGCCTCATTTTCGTATATTTTTTACTTGTAAATGGTCTTGCAGAAGTTTATCTTCGGCTACATATGGAAAAGATTTAACTTCTGTTAACGGATCTTACGGGCATGAAGAATGGCATTCAGATCTGCTTGGATGTTGTTCAGAGCCTAAGATGTGTATGTTTTCATAATAACTTATTATATATATATTGCGTTAGGATCATTTCCGAACTCATAAATATCTTCCGAACTGCGCGAATCCTAACAATAGTTTTTTTTATATTTTATATACGATTACGTGTGTGTAAATACATACATAATTATCAAAGTCATTTTTCATATGTTTTTATTTCTTTTAATTTTCACCTACACATGTGTAGGTAATATAATCTATATTATAAATGAAATTTTCTCATTTTTTTTTTGTTTGTGGAATTTCACGAGAGGAATTAATAATGCATCTTTATAGTTAGTTTTATAAACCATAAAACATGCGTAGTTTACCTTAATAAAATTTATTTTTTAATTTTCCGAATTTGTAGTTATGAATATGTATTACATTTATGAACCATATTTATCTTTCTTATAAAATCTAAAACCAACTAATTACTATATTTTTATAGAATCATTATGTTCTAGAATTTTCACCAAAACCACCCTGTTAGAATATCGCCATCTCTATAACAATATACTAAAAGTAATTTGTGCAGGCATAAAAACTTTCTTTTTTCCATGTGGAACATTTTCAAAGATTGCGAGTGTTGCAACAAACAAGCACATGAGTAAGATTCTTTATGCATAACATACCATATCTGTTAATAATAGGATGATAACATAACATATATATATCACACTTTTTTATTTCATTTTTCTAATTTTACTATGATTTTTTGTTTAGCTTCTGGAGAGGCTTGCAATGAGCTGATGTCGTATTCGTTAATTTTATCATGTTGTTGCTATACTTGTTGCATCAGGAGGAAACTTAGAAAGACTCTCAACATAACTGTAACATATCCACTATATGATTTAGTAATTTTCAGTCAGAATTTACAAAAGTCATGTATAATATTATTTTATCAATAATATTGTGTTTGATAGGGTGGATGGTGTGATGATTTTCTTTCACATGTTATGTGCTGCTGTTGTGCTCTCGTCCAAGAAATGCGTGAAGTTGAGATACGTGGAATTAATGGTATGTCACATTTACATTTACTTTTTTTTAGCTTTATATTAATCAGACTAATTTAATTTCAAGATTCTATTAAGGGTAAATTGGTAATTTTGTTGTGAGGTGTTGAATTGTTTCGAAGAGTAAGTATGTGTTGATTTGGGATAGAAATGAAAATTGCAGGTCCTGAGAAGACAAGAACAAGCCCCCCACCGTCTCAATGGATGGAAGCCTAAAGCTAACCATATGAAGTTCAATAGATGTTTTAAGTATGAAAAAAAGTTATATATGGTTTGTTGTGATTGTTAATACTTCTGGTGGTTGAGTTTTACTTTTTACCGCCGTAAATAATCATGATAGTTTCAACATCTTGTATAACATATTGCTTGTGCCTTGGTTCTTTCACATCCATCATCCATGTATGTATATCTGCATACCTACTAAAACCATCTCCAATGGTTTACCCTCATCCACTTTCAAACACCAAATATTTTCACATCACTACATACTTTTAGATTTATTATTTATATATATATAAACAATATCGGGTACTTCTCTGGGTCTCAAGCGTATTCTGCCCAAAGGTACCGTTTTTATAATTGGGGACGGGTTCGTACTGGGTATTTGGTTGTGATCAGAAATGGGGACTTGCTCGTGATTTGGACCGAGGACGTGCCCGTCCCAACCTTCAAGGGCTGAGTTGACGGAAATCTTCGTTGATTGTTTCTTTAACTCCGAGTCGATTGTGGAAAATGCTTCATCATATGGTGGAAGTGGGGTTTGATGAAATGGTAGGAAAATTATCACCGTCACCCATATTGTGAAGAGAAGCTTGAAGGTTTGAAATGGTAGAATGTTAGAGATGGAATTTGAAGGTGGTAAAATTGTGATGTTACTATGTGCTTCAAAAATAACATGATTTTTTTTACATTTGAGATATTACCGTTATGGGCTAAAACAAATTAGAAAACCAACTGGACGCATCCGGTTTCAACCGGATTTCCGGTAGTGAGTAACGAAATCCTAGACCGCATCCAGCTCCAGTGGTGCCTGCGTTTGGTTCTCTTGTCGGATTTTGCCATATCGATCCGGAGTCCATTGTTAGAGATGCTGCAATGTTGATGAGCTTTCTATCCTCTCATTTATGCACTACCTAGTGACTTTGTTTTTGGTCGGTGGAGACATCTCACATATTTCTGTGGTTCATCTAAACATGTTTGACTTCATGCCTAATATGCGCATTATCTAGTAAACCCACCAAGGTGTACCTGTGAACCCATCTTCGTGTATCGACACATGCCTTCGTTAAGAAAAAAATAGCGAAGTTAAAATAAATACGTAATATCTCTTTAGACTTCAATACTTCGAGATCGTTTTTGTAACTTTATAAAAATCATATTGACCATTTAAGTTCTCTTGAGCACTTGAGTATGTATCCTACCTTAATAGGCAAAGATAAGGCAACACGGCGGATGGAAGGCATCAGGGTGAGCTGCATGGAGTTGACATCAAATTTGAAGACTAGTAGATAGTCGTTCGGATATTATGTATAGACTGACATTAGTTTGTAAACTTAACATTTATTATGAATGAATGAAATACTTCCGCTGTATGCATGTATATATCTGTTTGCCATGTGTTCTTTTGCAAATTCAACACTGACAGGATCTTGGGAATTTAGGGCGTCACACATAATACGAATAATCAACCATTCACTCGATTGGAAAGAACTTAGAAGAGACGGAAGAAAGCCCAATATCAACAAAGCAAAGCCTAAAATACATTAAGTTTTCTTTAGAAATTGGGACCCTGATATAAGGCCCTTAGCCCTCTGTCTCCACGGCCGGCCCTCTGTATATTATAAAGATATCATGTTAGAGCATTAAGGGAAGTAAATATTGATCTTTAATATTTTTTAACAAAATATTTATTTAAACCAAACCACGAGAAGTAAAAAAAAACCTTACTCTAAATAAATAAAAAAGACAAATGTGGGGAGTGAAAAGAGTGAGTTGAGTATTATATAGGTAAGATGAGAAAAGTCTAAGATAATAATAATAATGTACCGTCGAGATTACAAAGATAACAAAAGGATTGAAGGTATTACACATGGTGTAGTCTAACAACTTAAAATTCACTCTTTATTGGATTAATTTAAATCTTTTACATCAAAATAAAAGGTAAGCGTGCGACAAGTTACGTCGCTAGCCTTTTTGGATAGAAAAATTAAGTATTTTAAAAACCACATTCATAGATCTATGTGTCATAACATTGCTATGCATAATCCGCTGAACTCGATTAAGCAACTCCACAGCCTCAGGCGCAAGAAAACCAAAAGTGTCAAATGCAAAAGAATAAACACATGTTGGTTGTCAAGACATGCTTTCTCATGTTTGGTTATTTTGTCTCAAACAACTTTTAAAGCAGCTTAACTCACCCTGAAAACACTAGTCCCCAAACTCACAAAAGAAGAGACCCATAAGATCCACACAAACGTGCTTCCCTCCTGTCCATCCGAAGACCAAAATGTCTGCCGGTCCAACCCTTTAAACTTGTAACAAAAGAATTTTAGCTCACTAATTTCAAACAAGTGGCAAAAGCTCGTTTATTTGGTTGGTGTAAAGTTATAAAATGATAACCGCCACTTCTATATCGAAAAAAAAGGGAAATGGTGAGAGGAAGTAGAATTGTTGAGATCAGCAAAACTCTATCAGAGATACTCGTATGTCCTCTCTCTAAACAACCCTTAAGGTGTCCTCATCTTTCTTCAATTCAAATCAAATACATATATCGATTCAATTTCGAAGTCCAATCATCTTGATATTAATTTTATCGCTTATTGTTTTAGGGTTTGTGAGAAATCGAATTCCCTGATAAGTGATGCGATCGGTGTCTCATTTCCGGTAAGCTTTTATTTCCCTTCATCTTTAATCAATTTCGCATCTTTTACTATGCAATTTTCCAAACATTGTTGTGTTAATGGGTTTGTGCTTGTTTGATTTAGTGATATGTGTATTGAAATCCTTTTGAAAATATATAATTCCAATAGAGCTCAAACTTATGTAAGAAAACTCATCTAACTAACTAATCAAATTCGAGTTTAACCTAACAGCTTGGGGTTGAGGTTGAAATTGGACCCTAATAAGATATTAATATGTATACATTGATTTTGGGTGACATAAATTATACAGAAAAAAAAAAAAAAAAACAAGTAGCTACTTTTTTCTGAGTTCAATTTCACAGTTATATACTATATGTCTATATCTCTGTATCCTATTTAACATCATATGATAGTACAGAAAAAAATACAAAAAATAAGTCATACATGAGTCGATTCGAAAGTTTGTAATCTTAGATTTACATGTAAAATGATGCACATATCAGATTCAATCATCTATTTTTTTATACTTGCAAAACCTATGCTTTTGTACTAAAATTGGACTAAAAAAGACATGCGAGTAAAAGTAGGTATGCGACTTTATACTATAGTCGCGTGTGTTGCTATCGCACACTAGGAAGATAGCTATTTTCATGATTTTTTCTTGATTATATACTAGTATATAGATAATAGAACAATAGTGTGGATTAAGTAGTATGTATAATTGTTAAAATCATAAGACACTTTAATAAATCACGAATGTTGCTACTAATCTCATAATTGTGTGTTTGTATTGGTATGAATCTCAGATACAAATATTATTTATTTCCATATTTATTGTAAAATCTGACATTTTGTAATGTTTTTTAGATAATAAACGGGATCCCATGTTTGGTACCTAGGGACGGAGAGATCATTGAAACAGAGGACCCTAGTGAGTGTAAAGCCAATCTCACAGAAAAGGATCACAAGACAAAATAACTGTAAATTATATTTTTTATTGCTTATGCTTGATTATTTATTTATTTACTTAATTAGCTTAATTCTTGATCACATTGCAGGTTTTTTGAGACCATGGTGAAGAATAGTGATAAAATGATGGACATTTGACTTTTCTGTGAGAACTTTCGGTTTTAAATTACACTAGTTTGGATTATAATTTTTTTCATTAATCTTGTGTCGAATTTGTATCCAGAACATATTATTGAAATGATATGAACATTCGCTAGTTAATCGAATGATTTTCAGCTTGTAAGGGTGATGAAATTGGCAGTAATAAAGCAGTTGAGTAAAATTGCAAAGAAGAATTCATACGAGGGGTTTGAATGTAAATGATTGATTGTGATGAGAGGTATGACCTAATTGCTTTACGAAAAAAACGAAAACCGATACGTCTTGATAAACGCACCGAGATAAGTTGATATAACCCGGGCAAAGAAGTAGCAGAAAACAGAACGTTAATACGATAACGGACGCAAAAGTTTTGCGTTAATTAAGTATCTTTCCATAGCCCAAAATTTGACTAACACATGAGGTATACTAGGAAACGAAAAATCGTGAAGTAGGCAAAAATCGGGCGCGAAACGTAGTCCGAACGAAGTGGAAATCACAAAAACGAGGTTTAACGTTTGCGCTCGATCGGACCAACCATGCATCAACACATGGCTGAAAGCTAGACACGTGGCAGATTGAAGGACACGTGAAAGCGCAGGAGCATGCCACGCGAGGACATGTGTCACACCTGAGGGACACACAGACAAGAAGCCCTTGTGCCAAGCGAGGGAATGGGCATGTTGGGCTCGCAACGCGCGAGAAATGGCCCAGAAAGCCTATAAAAAGGGCCTTAGACCAGAATTAGTTTTACGCCCGGTTTTCGATTCTCTGATCCTCGATTACAATAAAATACTCCTAAATTCTTAGTAGAAGAAGTTAGGTGCTCGGGAAACGTCCGAAGATACTCGAGAACCTCTCTGTATGCGTGCGAAGTCAGAGATTCGGGAATTCCGTATACCGATAGGACTAGAAGTTCTGTCCTATAGAGGTGAGTTCTGTGAGCCCGTTTTTACAAGTTTTAAATGTTTTGGGTTAGTATACTATTAAATGTTTTGGCTGCTTTAAACCATATATATCATAAGATTTGAGAATGTTCATAAAATGTCCTTGTAATGAGATACGTCAGGATAATGCAAATAAGCAAAGAATCTTAAAATGATTTGAAAATACAATATAGAGAGAGATATGGTGAAAATGGTTTTGAAAAGCAAAGATACTCAATGCGTTGAGTCTAGAATTTGGTTGTTGAACAGAAATGGTTTTGACACGAAAAATGGTTTTGGATTGAGACCAGTATTTAGAAAGAAATGTTAAAAGGTATGTTGAAAAGAAGGGATTCTTTGACGTGAAAAAGAAGGCATTTGCAAAGTAAATATGAAACTGAGAAAGATGGAGATAAATAGGAAGTTGAAAGAAGGGATTCTTTGACGTCCTATGAAGTAGAATGTTGCCTCTCAAGTTGTAGCTTGTAATTTGATAGAGACCGATTCGAGATGGTAATTCTCCCAATATACCTTTTGAGCGGGTTAGACTCCAAAGAAGATTAAGATGAAGAACAAGACTTTTTAATCATTTTTCTCTAATGCTTTAATACCAAAACAATTACATATAAAGGAAAACAAACATGAACGTGGATTCCTAAACTAATTCGGAAGTGGGTTGAAACCCTCCATGTTCTCATGCATGATTTAATACGTGATAATAAATCAAACAAAACAAAATAAAACGTGCAATAATCGGTTTTCATGATCCGCTATGCAATCGGATAAATGGGTTTGCGGTTGTATGCATTTCACGGGTCGGAACGTATCATAATTCTACTCATATTCTCACGAAAAATCATCTAGTACGTAACGTATAGTATCTTTAGTGAGCCTCACCCGAGCGTGACTATGTCCATCCTAATATTAGTTCGTATTGTGAATTTGGTCATATGTTATGTAAAACTGTAAAAAAAGACGCATATTCTAACATCTTGTTACCATGATGTAACACCTAAAGCACTAAATGTTAATTTAGTTGATAAAACGAAGTCATCAACAACCATATCATTATGAGTCGTTTGTCTACCTCGCGACAACACATTATGGAGTATTACGTAAAAGGGTTTCGAAAACAGTATGAAATTAATATACTAATTAAGCATAAGTGTTAGGTTTAATGGTATTTTTAACTTTAAATATTTGAATATAATCCAGATAAGGAGTTGATGGCTTCAACTTAAAAAGAAAGACAGATGAATAAACATAAATAAGAAAGATTTACAAGTAAAATATCCATTCACTTTTTACTTTTTCCATATCATGACCGATATTGTAAAAAAGAAATCCTTCTAATACCTTATCCCCTGTTTGAAAGGGAATTTTGTAGAATATATAAGATGATCAGGTCATGAAACACATGAAGAACAACCTGCAGATTCATGATCAAAAACAATTTCATCCAACAAGTTCAAATTACATATGAATGTGGCAACTTGCGACACATTCAGTTTATAAACAGAAAACTGCACTAATTTTGAACCATATAGAGGACACAAACATATATACAACATACACATATATATATATATATATATATATATATATAAATTTGTGATGAA
>WOUH02000012.1:6153428-6164374 GCA_009936405.2 Stevia rebaudiana
AACGTCACCGATACGCCCCTCCCCAGTTTGGTTAAAGTCTTCCGCTGCCACGTGTTTCGGGGAGCGGGGTGTGACACTATAATACTTCAAAATCAATGATTTTCAGTTTCTTGTGTTAAATTTAGCTTTATATCTTTTGTTAGCACATTGTTGAGAATTTAGCTTTATATCTTTTGTTAGTACATTGTTGAGTAAAATAGACTAGTAACTATTGTATAGGGTATAAATGTTTAGTTGTTTTTGTAAAGTTTTGTCTTTATACCGTCTATGTTTCATGCAACAGTGGCTTCTGTCGCATGGTAGCTTGATGCGACAGAGCACTGTCACATCTAAATAGGTGAGGCGACATAGTAAACTATAAATAACGTTTATACTTCGTATATCGTGGAGCGACGTGCACTTATTTTTATAATTTATATTTGAGTTGGTTTACGTTTTGAAATAAATAAAATTTACTCCGTATTTACGTTGAGAGGCAAATTCACCTTGAAACAACTTGGGCCCAATATAAGACCTTTTACTCTAAAATGACCCGGATTTCTAAGGTTTCGAATCTATTATTTTTGTTCCTTAATTACAATTATTATATAATAACGTACAAGATAATGCTTTCAACATACGTTTCAATTTTCATAATCAAATACCGTATAAATATTTCCTTTCAGCCGCAACGCACGTATAAGCTTGCTAGTTTATATTAAGATGAAACTTCAAATACAAGTCTTGTTATCCAAACATTATATCTACTAATAAAATTCAAACTGTATAATTCTAAACACTCAAACAATCGATAAATTTAAAACATTCAAAATATTTAATAGGTAGTAATTATTTCTCTATTTCTGAATCACCTTTGCAACTTTTGGTTTCTTTCAAATCAACTTGATTAATTAAACCTGACGTACCAATGATCTTTTGGCCTAGTAGTTAAGAGCGAGATGAAAAGTTTTTTTTTTCTCTTGAAGGTCTCAGGTACAAATCTAGGCTACGGGTTTTAATACTAACTACTAACCATTTGAGGTTAAAAAAAAATTAAACCCTACCTAATATATTAGGTAGCTACAAGCCTACAATAGTCTTTGTTCCTTCAGAATGCATTTTGACCCGATTTCGTGAGATGTGACAACATTTATGATAAATGACTTCTAACTACATTATTGTATCATCTAGTCTAGGTGAATTAATTGTTCCATTTTAAAAGAGCATATCTATGTTTCTTTTTTTATGTTAAGACAAATCCGAATCTCAAAATAATATCAACACAAACCCATACAAATCCGAACCTCAAAATAAATTTCTCTCTTTTTAGAAACACAAACTCACACCCTCCATAGTTACTCTCAAATCTACACCACTACGAGAATCAAAACCACAAACACTTGATGAATATGCCTTTATAGCCCATCAGATTCCGCTAGATGTTTTGTTAAATATTCCCGCTTTTTTACTCAATAATTACCCTAAATTGTTTAAAAGTGAACCCAAAACCCACAAATTCTATGTTAAGTTCATGTTGCGTCATAAATATACGCTCTTAAGTTTTACGTAAACAACATGACTTTGTCTGCAAAGATAGCTTAATGATGGGAAGGTAATTGGTGTCACTTGTGACCTGGGTTCAATTCCCATCGTGAGCGGTTTGCTAGACATGGCAATGACGCTCCTCTCGGGCTATCACCGGTTTTGTGTCCGAGCCAAAAAAGGTTTTACGAGGCAAGGTTAAGGGTTCCTAGCCAATTTTTTTCCTGGGACGGCTGGTTGATGAATTTTCAACTCCAACCAATTTGGCTCGTTAAGATGGTTGGGTGGAGCCTCCGCTGCAATCACAGCATTGGGGGAGCCTCACTAATGTCACTAAAATACACCTATGTGTAAGGTTGAGGTTTCAAAACTTGGTCACTGAAAGCAACGGTTCTGTTGCACCAACCGTTGTTCTAAGAAAAAAATTAAGTTTCTGGATCTTGACTGACGTGAAATATAGTAGCAAGACCCTAACTACGAAAGCGTCAAACGGGTTAAAGGATCGAGTTATTAATGTTTTATATCTAATACAATAAGACGAACGAATACAAGAAACGTTACAAGTCGAATTGAGGGAAAAAGTGGATATTTAAGTGGAATATACAAAAAATAAAAAAGAAAAATAGAATTTTAAAGATCTCTCCTACATAATGGGCATGACCCATGCCTCACCAGCCATTCATCAATGCAAGGTAGGTGAAAAATGTGATGGCATTGTGGCAAACTCCTCACAATTTCTCCAAGTTGGAAATCCTGCATAAATATCAATCATACACCAAATCATGAAAATCAAATAATCAAAGTGGGGTCTACAACATTAAATTGTATGGAAATCTTTTAATGATAATCAACAAAACTTGTCACTTGGCTTTAATAGAAAAGACGAAAGCTAAAGCTAGAAGCTTTCACTTGATCCATATGGAGTTTGACACTTCTATTGGATAAGAAAATAGACCTAATTCGAGTCGAGTCAAGTTAGTCTCAATTTGTACCAGCTTTCGGCTAATACAACTTAAAAGAGCTCAAACTCAAGTTTGACTTGTTTCAAGTTTTATATCTAAAGCTCGAGGTCATGAATATTTTTCAAGCTTAAGTTCAATTTGGCTCAGCTTGATTATTTAAGTTATTAATGTGTGTAAAAGGGTAAATGCAGGGTACTCCTGGTACCATTTTGGTGTTATTAATGTGTGTATATATATATACATATATACACACATGGGATGTTTATTATTTGAACCTAATCTTAGAGAGTTAACAAAAAAACTAAATCTGAGCCCTTTATTTTATAAGTAACTTAATCTTAGCTCTACATTTTATGATGTGTACACTATGTAAAACATGTATACACCATGTAAAACATGTATACACCATGTAACACATGTGTATACTATGTAACACACCTTAGAATGGAGGGTTTAGATTGAAAAATTAAGGGTTCAGATTAAATTTTTTTGTTAACTCTATAAAATCTAGTTCACATAATACACGTTTCCTATACATATATGTATTTATCAGTTATTTTATCATAGAATATACTAATGTATACTATGTAATTCTACATTTTATATAAAAAAATAAAAAGTTTAAATAGTTAGAAGAACCGAGTCAAGCATGAATTCGTTTGTGTTGTGTATGTAGATCAAAAGAGCTCAGATTCGATTTCGGGTCGTTTCAAGGTCTATGTCTAAAGCTCGAGCTTGAGTCACGATCAATTTTTCAGCCTTGAGATGTTCGGGCTCAACTTGTTTATTGTTTATTTCATCCAACTATTTTAATTATATAATTATATAACTACATAGTTATGTATATTTTCAAACTCTTTTTACTGTTTGGTTACTATTGTTATTATTATTCATATCATAATATTTATTATGTAATTATACATTTAAATTAAATTATTATATTTATATGTGATAAGCTCGTTTAGACTCGGGAGTTTGATTAAGCTCGATATATGAAGCTTGGTCTCAGCTCGAGCTCATAAAAACTTGGATATGTTATAACTTTTAACGAATCAATCTCGAGTAATCCACAAGCAACCCAACCCATTTACACACATAGCTAAAAAGAATTAGACAATCTTGAATATACTCTTTGGACAACTTTCACCTATAACATGTTCGATGTGTTTAATCAGTTAAAGAGTAAATATACTATAGACACATACACTAACTTACTTCATCCTATTTTACTTTCCTATTCGAGCGAAAAATATTGGTTTATAAACATAGAGAATTGATACCTGAAGGCAAACAGAACAAGATACTCGTTCTCCCGATTCATCAACATCATTGTCACAAGTAATCGTGATTTTTGGTATTTTTTCAACGGAATACTCGGTCAAGCCTTTAGATCCCCCAATGTCAAATATGTTATGAACCTCATCAAAGTTTGTTTCAATTGCTCCCATCTAATGTAATGGCAAACCAACATGAAAGTAAAGATCTTTTTAGTTTCCATTTCTTTTTACCATTTAAATAAATAACAAATTCACCTGACTTTGAACTGCACTCAACATAGCTGGACCAATCCGTTCGCGCACAAGCCTTCCATTTAACAAGCTTACAATCACATCAATCTGGTGTAACAAGTAATATTAGTTTTAGGGTTATTTGGATCCGTATTTTAAAATGCCCCATTTTGACCCGAACCCATTTTGGTCAAAACTTGTTTTGACTCGTTACCTGACCCAACCGGCCCGTTTTGACAGTCTTAGCACAGTTTTACCGATAAATTTGCATTTATCTTGATGATCAAAATATTATGCAACTTCCTATAGTTACTTCAAATCCAATTTGGGTCAAGATTGCTTTCACACACCAATTTTGAGCATTTTCAACCTAATTTCTTAGCAAATTATATATTTCTGTTTGATCCAGAGATGGGTTTGTGCTAAAAACATGAACTTTAAAACATTTCATGATCAATTTAATCAAATTTGTCAATTCAACTGAATTACTTACCAGATAAAGAAAACAACCGAACCTAGATGCTTCAGATTTCCACAAAACAATTGAAGATTCGAAAACTTCAATCGAAAAAACCGCACCCGAAATTGCTCCAATTGCAGCCCCTCTAACAAAACCACTTTCTGTTTCTTGTCCGATTAAAGCACCTGTCATTGCTCCCAGTAAAGTTCCTACTGCAAAAATGGTGGAAATCGAAATTTTAATTTGTAAATCCTTTATGTATTAATCAAGATTCATTGATTTCGCAAGTTACTTTTGAGAAACAAAAGATGAATGTACATTGAACATTCTAACCCTAATCTCATATCTTTAATCAGCAAGAAAATGTCAAATTGAGAACTTGGATCAGACATGCAGGTAGTATTACAGAAAACCCACATCAAATTACTAACAAAGATTTACATTTAACTAGTTTTTTTGATCAATTTGCAAACACAAAACTCAGTGAACAAAGAACAGAGCACATACCTAATGCAAAGAAGAACGTGAGAATTGCAGAGAAAACATTCCTAATAATCATGTAAACTGCGGAGCTAAGGAAATCTTTAACTTTAATCAGGAGATTTTTAAATGAAAGTGGTGAAATTTGTGAAAATGGTGGCAGAAAATGGGATTGATAAGTGTAAACCTCCATTACTGGTGGATTGCAAAGAGAGTTCTTTGAAATTTATTTCTCTGAAACTTTTTTGAAGATGTTAACACAATGGATTTCAATTTTGTGTTTCACAGATTCATCAATGTCGGTTGATTGATTTGCATTTACTCGAAAGAGCAAAATATATGAGAAAGATGAAGATGCATTTATGGCGTTCGCAGGGTCGGAGGGACATAGTAATCTGACACTAATTCTTGATCTCTTTCTTGCACAGAAGGAGAAAAAAAAAGTATTTTTTTTAGTTAATATATTAGTGTTTTTTACTTTTTATTTTAATTTAAATTAACTCTCCATTTACGGTGCACGTATAAAATGTATATATGTGTATACACTTGGGGGAACAAAAGTAAAATTGCAATTGTTTAACGTTATTTTACTTATTTTTGTGAAAACAACGTTAAAAGCGTTGAGTTTACGATTAATCAGATATCATGAGCCGGAGGTCTCACTAAAAGCGTTGTCTTTATCTTACCCTTCTTATACCCTACCTTTACCTTTAAGTGAAAGATATTGAGTACAATAATGATAGTGATTTTAATTTAAATTAAATAACCAACTATCAAATAATTAATAAGATACGCCCAAATGCTATAATATATTATTTACAGGTTAAAAAAAGGTACATTCTCTAACCAATTTCTTTTATCGTTGTAAACAAAATGTTAATTTACCCACGCTCCGATTGATAGAAAAAAAAACCGTATAAGTGTATAACTGACTAAAGGATAAAACGTTAAAATTGATGTTTCTATTTTTATGCCTTTCCAAACTCTATAAATAAATATGAGGCTAAACAATGTCATGAAACATTGAAACTCCATTTGTAGTAAATACAAGCAAATTAAAAAAAAAAAAAAAAAACTTTTTTTTAACGATACGATTGGCTAGGTTTGGGCCGTTAAAGACGAGATCCTTTACCATATTAACCTGTTTTTTGTGGTCCAACCATTCAGGAAGGGAAACACTGGTGTAAAACCCTTATGTCTCACTCAAAAGTTTCATGTTACGAGTGAGACCAGATCCTGAGACCTCTCCATGTGAAAGGATCCCAGGCACATCACCTCAACCACTAAGGTAAAAGATCATCGGTAACCAAAGAAACAAACGGAAGAAAAACCTAAAAAATAGAAAAAGACCAAAAAAGATGTAGAAATGAAAACCCACAAGAAACGTAGCTCGCACGATCATTCGTGGAAAAAGCAACAAAAGACATGAAAATGGAATCATGTAGGATTAGAACCTGGGTCGAATCATGGTAAGTCATGTTTTACCACCATGCTAGATGCCTTTGTAAGTGTCATATCTATTGACCAAGTTTATAAAAATAATCGGCACATCTAGCATTCCCGTTTCTCATCAAAGCCAAACATATTTCTAAAAAATTAGGCAACGCCATTGGAGTTGAGGTGTTGCTCACATTGAGGTCAATGGTTCTAACCTAGCAAAAGGACTGATTAGTGATAAGAACCAAAGTTCAATAAAACAAATAATTAAAAACAAAACGTTAAATAAACCTCACACGTACAAACAATCACCGATGGAAAAGTTTCACAGAAAAAAGCCGATATATATAATGCTAATAAAAGAGAGTACTATAATAAGTGATACTATACAAAACGATGGATGAAACGTTAATATAAAAAGAGACCTAAAACTAAAATTTGAAATAGACTAAAAACACAACGATAAAAAATAAAATACAAACTAATTCAGGCCTTGTGAACCAATAAGAACTATGCAAAATATGCAAACCTTCACTCTTTGTATAGTATATTAGTAGACCCACGCGTGTTAGGATGTGTAAAACCATCAAAAAACTTATCGTTTTTCAAACTTTATAAAATAAAACCAAATACCTTTACGTAAACCCATTTGTGGCGAGGGAATTATATAATAAGTTATGGCAATCATATGAATAATAAAATAATATTACTGTAAAAAATTAAAGTACGAAGATGAATAGTTTTTCTTAAAGTTACTTTGCTAAGATAGCTTGTTAAACACCTGCAAACCAGTGGTAAATAGACAATAAGTAAAGTGTGTAAAGTTAGAGTACAAAACCGATTTATTAAGGTTTAAGTATGAGTTAACTAAATATGCTCTCCATGATCATCTGATCAAGAGTTTCTTCACTATACACTTCCTCAACACCGGTGAGGATTGAATTACAATGTCTCGCTAAACAATGGTTTTGATCACCTTATTCAACACACTATATCAAGGTATTTTGTCTTTACATGATGTCAAAAGAGTGAACCTCTCAACAAACCAATCACTATATCAAGATAGTGAAACAATCATAAGAACATTAACAAGTGATGAACAAACTCACATGCAAAGTACTAACAAAAATACTAGTACAACCCCACAATAATACAAGAATGAATATAGATTATAATGATGATGATGATGGAAGCTGTTCTCCCATTAATACTTTCTTTGCAAACTTTGATTTCTTCTGCAATTTCATATTAAAAGTATGATCAAGAGAGACAATTATTTATGTATGTGTAAGCTCTTAGAACAAAAGGGATAAGCAAAAAAAAGGTGCATGACGTGCTTCTTAGTGAGTATAAAAATTGATTGATTTTAAACACAAAAGGCATTAACTTTATAAGAAACAGTAATGCTCATATCATTAACTACAACACACATAGGGCAACTGCAGTCATCGTATGCATATTATAGCAAAGGGAAGATACCGAGTATCATTCAAGGATACGTGATCTCACGATACTCGATCTCAGTCAATGTTTAGTTGGGTCATTTTAAGAGAAAACAGTGTTTGCATGAAAATAAGTAAATAATAGGAAAATGTAAATATAGGAAAATTCAATATGTTAAGACTTTCACCCTAGGTTTGAGTCCTTCCCATGATATACTTGACCATTTTGAGTTCCCGGATTCTCAAGAGGCCACAAAATGTAAACTAGTGGTCATCACTAAGGCCATCGGACCCAATGGTGAGGAAAACTTTTGGCATACTCAAGGGTATTTGCCCAACATGAAGACTCGAGGTTAGGCTGAAATGGTACCTAGTTAGGGATCTCATTATCATACACGTCTTCAAAAAAAGTCGCAATACGACAAACTAAAGATGTTATGTGACAAACAAAGTGATAATGTGTGTTATAGAATAGAAAATTTTCCTGGTTAGGGCCTTTCAGATTCCCACAGCAATACTGAAAATAGTAGGTAGGAAACCATCCGCTATGTCGAAGTTACTATGGGTGTAAATCCTTTCAAAAAGGGGCGAAAACCACAAGTCACTATGATCTCTTAATTTGGTGTTATCTCCTCAAGGGGTAATGGTGATGAAAGTAGCTAAGTCTTTGCACTAAAATGCCTAACACCCCTCTCGTGCACGTAGACACCGACTAAAAGCAAGAATCCCTAAACCAATATATTAGCAAACCCATTTCTAGAAACCTTCTCGAGTATGCTAACATGTATTACTACATAGACATAGATTACAAAAACATGAATGCTTGAACAAACAAGCACGAAATAAAGTTCGACTAAAAAATCAATGAATCGTTCACTTTCAATGCATAAAGATCATTGCTCGACTCACACATACAAACCAAAATTGAATCCAATAAATATAGGTTAAGACATCATGGGGAATTCATCTCCCCAAGGATGAAATGGTGAAAGATATTTAAGTAATATTGGAATTTCTTTGATTATTGAGAGTGGTGGGTTTATTGTATATATATGTTCTGACAAAGGTAGATTTCAATGTATTGATAGTGTGGTGGGTTGGTAGCTGGTTTCTTCTACATATACCCTATGGATAAGCACGGTCAATACAATGAAATTAGATCCTAGGCAGAGTTTATAAGAAACTGACAGGTGGATCGATACTTAAACCATCCATGCTTATTTGATTATTATCAAGTCTAGCTAGGAATGGGGGAAATGAGTGTAATTCTTTTGGAAACGTTCGGCTAAGCAAAGTAAAGTTGTTTTTTTTTTCTAGAAACCTAGAATACTAGCAAGAGCATGATTTTGATTTGATTCATCTAAGGGTGGTGGGTTAGTGTTAGATTCGTCCAATGTATACCCTAAATACAAACTTCCTTTAGTGTAACAAGAAAGCGTCATTATATAATCTTGACTAGGGATAAGGACACGTATTGTGAGAGAGAGAATGATTTTAGTGTCATAAGTGTGGGGATTAAAGATTTTAAAACTAGGTCAGTCACCTATTGAGTGTTTCATTAAAAGAAATATTTTGAGGATAATAATTTAAGTAAAAAGTTTGCAGAACACACCCAATTTAAGTAAGAAATATTGAGTGTTCTCATCAATTTCACATTACATTGCTCGTCTTGTTGAGTGCATTCTACCTGCAATCCCGAACTAATAAAAACATAGTAAAATGAGTTATACTATAAAAAGTAAAAGATATAAATGAAATTTTGTAGGGATGTAAGGAGGGTAAGATGTAGACAGCCTTACTTTTACCCCGTATAAATAGATATACTACTTTCAATAAGACATTCGACTTATGATACTTGATTAACCGTTTATCATATAGACCAACCCAACGCTTTTAATACTAACACAAAAATAAGTAAAATACAATAAAATTACTGTTATTGCCACTTGTGCGTCACACTTATATGCATTTTATAATATACATTTAAAATTTATAAATAAGTGTGTTTTTACCTATTTTTGTTTCATTTGTGCTATTTAGAAAAGGCTTTATATTTTGTAGCGAGGAAGGTAGTAAAACGGTAGCAAGCGAGGGCTTTCGTGGATCCTTCCCAGGTGGAATTGCTTTTATGAAAGCCAGTCAAGCAAGAAGGAAGACAGGATTAGACTAAAATCGTAATGAGCTTGAGCTATGAACTTTTAATCTATAATATGTGATGGTTAGATAACTTGAATTCGAATGAATAAGTAAATCTCCAGAAGGTATACAGGTGTTTTGTTATGAGTTGCATTTTTATTATTTAATCATGCTTGGTATAAATTATATATTTTAATTTTTTTTATTTATTGTCATAATTTGATATTAAAAAAGTTATAATCAAACTAAAGTATTACTAGAAACTTCTAATTGAAGGTCTGCTATTTTTTTATTGTTATATATCTAGAAAGATATTTTGATAGATGATAGGATGGGAACGGACCGTTACAACACTTGTATATTGTAAGTTTAAAGTTAAAGTGGTCCACTCCACATGAGCATTTATGTAGTGTGGTAATGATAGTTTTGAGAACCATCCAAGAAGGTGGTACAGTATATGTGCATTTTCATATGGTTACTGTAAGTGTCTTTTAAAAAAAAAAATTAAAAGAAACTATTTATAAGAATAATTTATTTTATAATATAAGAAATTAAAATAGTATAATACTCATGTATCGTATGGTTTTACAAAGAGATAAACCCTAATATACAATAGGGGTCGGGTTCAAATAGGAAGGATTCTTACGGTAGGAAGGGTAGAAAGGATTTTAATTTTCTCATAACCGACTCAAACAAACTCCGATTAAACTCATTTCAGCGGCGTTAGAACCGTCTTGTCGAACCCTTTAATCTTAGATTTTAGGGTTTAGCTTTTGGGGTTTAGCTTTTAGCGTTTAGCTTTAGGGTTTAGTTCTTTAGATTTTAGGCTTTTTTTTTAAGTGGGGGTGGGGGGTTTTAGGTTTGACTAAATTACAGAAATCAACCTTTATGTTTATAGCTCATTTCAGATTTCAACCTTTAAGTTTCTAAATTACACTAGACAACCTTTATGTCTATAACTCATTACAAATCACAACCTTTATGATAACTTCTGTTAGTT
>WOUH02000012.1:6167235-6182666 GCA_009936405.2 Stevia rebaudiana
TTGGAAAATATAGTCGGGAAAATCTCGGATGTTACAGTCGGGGTCCGTTTGATATCCTTCCTACACCTACTTACTATAAGGACCCTCCCTAGGATAACCTCACCCTATACAATAGTGTCTTTAAAAATAGGAATTCGGGTGTGCATGTTCTGAGTGACCTTGCATCGCTTAACGGTCTTAACCTACCAAATTATTGTGATTCGATCTTATGCATTGGCTTCATAGCATTCGAGCTGTTTTCTTTTTTATGGCAGAGAATAGTCTTGAAGGCCCCGTATGTAAAATCAGGCCTTCAAAGTAACATGCTTTTGGCGATGTTATTTATATATTTGTATTTGTATATAGGGAAAGTCAGGAAAGTTCATACAAAAATCACTTATTCGTGTGAGAAGCAAAAAATCATAATAATTAATAATGTTTAATTATTTCTCATTTCATCATACGTTATTATATTTTAAAACGAATTGCACAATTGAATCATAAATTTTCTTATATTTTAAACAAGTATAATGAATTCATATTAAAAAAGGAAAAATAAAATTACGTTATAAAATTTTAATACTACATATATGCATTGTAATGATAATATATAAATTATACTTCTTTATATTTATATATTTGTGTTTGTAGAAGAGATTTATTCAGTTTTTTTTCTAATTTTTTCATCTATCTATGTATATTGCATACATGCAATATGACATACTACAGTCATAGTATACATATGCAGTATAATAATATTTAATATATCTTAGTACTTTGAGCTAATTTACGCATTTCCTATATGTGTGTTTTTTGTTTTTTATATATTTATGTATATACAAGCAATAGTAGAAAAATGTATAATAAAGGATTAAAAGTATACTACTACTCACGACGCAGATTTTTTTTATCTTTTTTACGTAGCTTCATTATACTCGTTCGAAAGAAGATAAAATTTGTGATTTAATTGTGCAAACCGTTTTAAAAAAATATTAAACTATGAAAAGTTGGAAAATGTTTGAAGTCCATTTACATATTATTTTTTAGTTCACACATAAAAATTGGTTTACTCATGAACCACACCCTTTTTTATGTATATATTTGATTTTGAAGGACACAAACGCAAACAAATTAATATAAGGTACACATTTGCACAAATTTGTGTATCTATCTCTAATAAATAAGTAACAATATTGCCACATGTCAGCACCATAAAAATTTGAAATTTAATATACTTTTTATTTTATTTTAAATTTAAAATAGATTCACCTTTTTATTTTGAAATAAATACCATTCACCTTTATATTTTGAAATGTTTAAAAGTTTCGGTCCGCCTTTAATAGAAATCATCCCTAATGTTCAATTCTTAACAATTTCCGTCAATAACGTTTCAAGTATTAAAAATTTTCATCTCTAACGGTTCAAGTTTTAACAGTTTCCGTCTCTTATATTTCAAATCTTAATAGTTTCGCATTAGTGTTTAAGTACAAAAAAGTTGAAACTTGATTCAAATGATCACATTGCAACACCTCAACTTTTAAATTTTTATATATTATTTATTTTATCTTAAACTCTAAAATAGATTTACATTTCAAAATCAATTAAATTTGTTATTTTCTAATTAAGTATTTATCTTATATTTTTAAAAGTGTAAATTGCACTTTTCATCCCTGAGAGTTGCAATGCTTAGCAGCTTCGATCCACCCTAAACTTAAACCGTTTTAACATTTCAAGTCTTAACAATTTCCATCATTAATTTTTATAATTTTTATTGTTGATTATGTAATCTCGTGTAATACACGGGTTTGTAAGCTAGTTGTATCATATATTTATTAAGACTATGTTTTAGTTAGTCTAATTATTATTAACCACATATTATTATATATCATAGAAAAACGTGTATTATATGAGTTAAATAAAAAATATATTAAATCATGAAAGGGTGAGATAAGAAATATACGGTTGAATGATTGAATAAAAGAAATATTGAATTTAAATCAGGAACAAGTACGATAGAAATTAATGGGTGAAAAAAAGTTGAAAAAATAACTGTCGGGCTCCTGGAATTGTCTTACATGACAAACACACTTATTTGTTAGGTTTAGATTATAATTAAAAAACTAGTATACACATTGCCTTTAAACATAAACATAATTAAACATATCCCAATTTGCATTCCTTATAGGCATATTCTTGATACAAAACATCGAAGATGAATAAGAATTTGGACAGAGTAAAGGATTTATAGGATGTCAACTTTACTTTCTTTAAACATTGACTTGTATATTTCTTATTTGTATAAAAATAAATTATGAAATTATATATATATGATGTCTAAATTAATGAAAATAAACTATGAGATAACAGAAATTACATGGAAATGAAGGATGAGTGTATCAAACATCCGGGCTATGTAAAGTAATTGATGTGATGATGTCATGATAGAACACATTTGTTATAACATTCAAAACCTGCCAAAACATGTTGAATCAAGAGTGGTCAGATTAGTTTAGTCGAAAAAAAACAACACAAGTTAATATCGGATTGTATTATCAGACTAGGTTTATTAGAATGAGCTCACTAGGGGTGTTCATCAGATCGGATTACGAATTGTTCAGACCGAATTATTCGCATTTTTGAATTTTAATGCCCTATTTGAATCCTATCAGATCCGAATTGAAAACATTTCTATGCGATTCGAATAATCCAAATAAAGATTCGGATCGGATTCAGACAAATCCGAATAATACAAATTAATCCGAATAATCCAAAGAACATTTCTTTTAACTTTTTCATTTCTGTTTATTTTTTCCTAAAATTTCGTTATAACATTTTCTTTTAACTTTTTCATTTCCGTTTATTCATACTCTTGTGTATTTAATCTTTTATATAATGACTATTACTTTAAAAGAACATGTTATTAGCTATGATCGATAGATGTGCGTCTAAATAATTGAATCAGTATGTAAATCGGGCTGAGAGACGTATGTTGGGGCTCAAACTAAAGCAATTTGTCACATTTTCTAAGTTCCTTACACTTATCTTTATTCAGATTAAACAAATACCTGAATAATCCGAATTATTATTTTTTTCAAATCCGAATAAGGAATTAGGATTTGGATAGGATGATCCAAATATCCAAAACTTGTGTTAAGATCATTTCGGATTTGGATACGGATTACGTATTTTGAACACCCTTAGAGCTCACAAGTTCAATTAGGTTACTAGGGTTCCTTGTGATCTCTTTAATATTACATTTTTGTTTTGAATACCTTTTATAGCAAATTTAAACCTTAAACTCATCAACATGAATCCATTTTGTAGAAGACCATTTGTTTCCCTTAATTACAGGGCACCCACCTACACATCAAGATAAGATATGCATGACATAAAAGAGTTTTAGATAAAAATGATATAAAAAATTGGCAAAATGAAATGGGTCAAGCGACACCAAAAATTATCAAGAACGGATAGAAAAAATTTGTTGGTCAACCCGCCTTTTTCAACCGATACCGAAACTTATATGTTTAAACCCAAACCGTTTTGACCCGTTACCTCTTAAATAATCTTTCTACTAATAAAGCATGCCTGATAATGAACACATGACATTTTCTTCAATTTTTAAATCTTATTAATTTATTTAATATAGTTAGATAAAATATATATATAATTCAAAATTAATAGCTAAATATGTGTTATTTCTTATTTTTTGTATCTTTACACCTTTTATAGTACTTTGTGTGAAGTGTGAACCCAGAGTCATCTTTTCATGATAATAATTTTCTATTTAATAGATACATCCTATTATTTGCGTTTATTATTACTATTATTATTATTATTATTATTATTATTAGTTATTATTATTATTATAATATTATAATTTATTGATTTGTAATAAATTAACGTAAATATCATTATATTATACGTCTCGTGAACCATTCCACTCCAAATATGATAGTCACTTGATCATTTGATAAAAATTTTCATTTTCACATCATATGAATTCTGTAAACATTATAAAATTATATATTTTGTATTATTCAATCCCGTGTAAATACACCGATTTATAACCTAGTACATATATAGAGAGAGAGAAAGAAATGAATGTTTAGTTAAAACCAAAAGAAAAACACTTACAACCACATGTTTTTTTATTATAAATTTAAAGTAAAAGCCAGTTATTTTTATACGTTAAAATCATGCGGTGTATAACACTTCTTTTGGTTTTAAACAATGTTTCGGTTCTCATTTGAATGCATCCCAAGAGAAAAAATAACCATATTAAAAAAAATTCTATCTAACGACATTCCTCAAATTTAAAAAAAAATTTTTTTTTTTTAAATCTAAAATAAAAAGTACTTTTTTTTTCTAAATTCCGAGCCGTTCGTCGAGCCACGAGCTGGATTGAGTTTTGCACTAGCCGAGCTCAAGCTCATTTTTCCAGCTTGTTAAAAAAAATTGAACCGACCCGTTTAACTCGAGCTCGATCCCGTGCTCGGCTCGACTCGACTCGTTTACAGCCCTAACGAAGATAAGTTTTTTTTTAACAACAAACGAATAAACTCCTAAATTACATCATGAAAATAACTAACCATGCAAACTTGAAGAGTCTAGAGATGCATCAGGTTTCATGCTCCAGAAAAGCAACGCGTCTCCCATTTTGGGTTTAACCGATAACCCATCTTTGCCACATTCTGACAGCTCGTTCCACCACGGTACACTACTAATGTTTCCTTTTGCAACAGGAAAAACTGTCTCACCGCCTTCTTCCACATCTGAACTGTAAACAACAGATCAATGAGATCATTACAAATACATGAATTAAAAAAAAAAAAAAAAAAAAAAAAAACCTTACAGGTACATCAGAACTGTAGCCATTCGTTGACCACCGTTCTTGGTGTTAAACGCATCAAGAAAATAGTCATAGTGAGGTTCGTATTTCTGCCCGACTTCATAATGTAAAACTTGCAGTCCTTCGCCATTTTCTGTAAACAAAGTTCATTAGCGCGTGTAATAAGTATGTCAAAAAGGGTTCAGTTAAACGGGTCATTTTTAGTGTAGTTGAATTAATGTCCAATTAAGTCTTTTTTTTGTTAATAAATATGTATTGTTTTGGTTATGATTAAAAAAACAATATTATGACAATAATAATGTAAATTTTATAAAATTGGATTTTGAATAAAAATGTATACCTACAGGCAAGAAGGTGAAGTCTGCAATCCTTTTTTCAATTCTTGCGATTGTTACATCAAACCCTCGGGCAAGAAATGTTCCAGAACTTGTACGGACCCTAAGTGAGACACGCGATCATAAAAAATACAATAATATTATTAATTTTAGCAAGCCAAAAGAAGTACATAATTCATGAAATGTAAAAAGGAGAGAAAACTCACCTACTATCTTTGCTCTTACCAGTTTCGTTATCAACAACAGTTGACTTTTCCATATGAGGTTTAGCAAGACCAATCAGATGCTCACATTCATCCTGTGACTGTAATTAAAAGTTAAACAAACACTCCACCGATTAATTACTTTTGTGTTTGCATATACTTATGGCATTGAGAATCGTTAGTGTCGTGTTATGATTATGAATTTTTAGGTTAAATCAGCATACTGTGTTTGTATTCATAAGACCCTAATCTTGCTTAAATATAAAACATAAAGTAGTCATCAGTTTTATCTCAGAGGCAAAAGTTATACATTCGCATTCACATACGAAATTGTGGGTTTAATTGGTAAACTAAAGATTTATCATGAATCTTTGTATGTTTGTTCGTCAAAAATGTGAAGCATCACTCTGTCACAAAAAAAAGAAAATGCAATTCATCGAAGTGTGATAGATGAATGACAACTAGATTGTATTCTGGTTGTAATTCAGTTTATCAAAAAAAGAACATGATATTGACCATGGTTCAAGATGAATATTTCAACATTTTTGGTTAGACGCCCCCAAATTTGCACACGAATAGTAACTCTAAACAGCAACTATGTGCATTTGAAGTTTCTGAATCAAGTAATGGTTAATTGACAACAGGAATCAGTCAATTTCTGGTTAAATTGCATAATTGAACAAAACAATCTCCCAAATTAAGGGTTGGCAATGTAATTGAAATATGCATTGACTCAATTAGAAGGTACTAACCAAGAAATTATGATAAATAACAGCTCTAGGCTCCCAAGAGATCACTTCAACCCACTGATCAGGTCTATCATCTATACTCACCCTGCAACATTCACCAAAAACATCAAATCCATTCAAATCAGACATCGAACCAGATCAAAACAACAAATTCGAACAAAATTCAACACACCTTTCAACGGTACGGTGAACGATGGAGTTGACTTCACGAGCTTTCGGAGGATCAGGTGAATCGTTGGGAATCCAAAGAATTACAAAAGCCAGAATGCTTAACACGAAAATTGAACCGGAGATGAGTAGTGAAAAGATGAGCGGTGAAGATGACGATTTGCGCAGAGAAGATCGAGGGTAGATTCTTCCTTTGGATGCCATTTTTGAAGATGAATCGAGATCAAAATCTGATGGAAATGTGAGCTGGTTATATACGTGGAGTATGTAATTTGAAAAATGAGTCGTCAACGGTAGTGGGTTCTTCAACATGTCTCATGGTGGTTTCCATATTTAGCTAAGCGTGTTTTAGTCCTCCATCTTTGTTTGTTTGTTTTTGACAAAATTGAAGGACAACGTTTATAACAGGCGTGTGCTTGGTTTGATTATTGGCTGAAACCGTAATCATAATCGAAGTAATCGGTTATTAGTTTTAAATAACCGTTTGGTTTTCGGTTATTCGGTTTTCGGTTATTTTTTTGGTTTCGGTTCGGTTTCGGTTATTTTCGGTTTTTTTTTTAATATTTTTTTTGCTTATTAATACAAAAAAATACCAACGATATCTTAGTAATTAATAATGCATAAACTAAACGATGAGATAAAAATACTAATCAAAACAATAGTACCTCATTACATAAAAAAACAAAGTACAAACTAAATAATTAAAGAGTAAACTTGTACGATCACGATTGTTTCCTAATTTTAAGTTTTAAGTTTTTTACATTTTTATATAGATTAATAACTAGATATTAAGCTCTTTTGAGTCTAGGCTTTTAATAAAAAATGTCAAGATATTGGGCTTAAGAGGTAGATAATATCGGTTCGATTTTTAGGTTTTTTTGGTCGTTTCGGTTCGGTTATTTTCGGTTATTTGAAAGTGAATAACCATAACCGAATCGAATGTATCGGTTCAGTTTTTTTCGGTTCGGTTTTTTTTTGGTTTTCACTTTCGGTTCGGTTTTTTTCGTTCGGTTATTTCGGTTAATTCAGTTACGGTTCGGTTAATTCGGTTTTTTGCTCACCCCTAGTGTATAACCAGCTACATTCAGTGTGGAAGCTGGGCGTTGTCCGGGTGAAGGTGGCCCCGGGCGGGAACACCGCGTTCCCGGGATTGGTTTAAGATGGGGCGGGGAATACTCATCGGATAAAGTTGAAAGCGTGAGGAAAAAAGATCCGATGGGGGTGACCATTAGGGTGTAAAAAATATCAATTAATTAAATTACTAAAACCTCATATAAACCTAAATCATTTTAATGTTTTTCTTCTATTCTCTCTACAAATCTCACATATTTCATCTTATTTTACCTAATATCTACTTTTAGAAATGGATCCGTTTAACGTTGAGATTTACGATCCGTAGATAAAAACGATGATGTTACACAACGTGACTTCGAGTTTTTGACAACCGTTGTTGCTGCGAATTTAAACGATCTCCAACCGACTGGGTCCTTTTGAATAAGGTATGTAAATATTTGTAAATTTTGTACTTAAATGAACTTAGTTTGTATTTATTTTTTTTATATTGATCTATATTTATATTTTGTATTTTTTGTAAGATATATACGTCGTGACCTTCGTGAAGAATCACACAGGCGACTTTTCAACCACTATTTTGATGATGCAAACCTAACATACACATCAGAAATGTTTGAAATAAGATTTTGTATGCCCAAAGAATTATTTTTGAACGTCGTCAAAAACATTAAAATGAACTACAAATACTTTCAAACATCATACAATGTAATGGGTCATCAAAGTTTTACTGCACTTCAGAAGTTCACGTTTTCCATAAGACAATTTGCGTATAGGGATTGTCTAGATTCTCTTGATGAATATTTACAGATGTCTGAGAGAACGTCATGTGACAGTCACAACAACTTTCGTGATAGTGTCATTGGTTTGTACGCAAAAGAATTCCTTCGAATGCCGACTTATCATGATGTTCAATTGCTATGCCAAGCACATTCAGAAAGAGACATATTCCAGAGGATATTGGGGAGCATTGATTTTACACATTGGAAGTGGGAGAATTGTCCGATTGAATGGAAATAAAGTATACACGGGGTGATTACATGATTCCCACAATGAAGCTTGAAGCGATATCCACCCAAGATCCCCGGGTTGAACAACTACCTCAATGTACTTGACCGTTTGTGGGTTATCAACAACATAATTGATGGAAGCGCCTAAAGTGCTCATTTATGGTTAACGGTGTACAATATAAGCTTGGGTATTATCTTGATGATGAGATTTATCATAATTGGGAAACTATAGTCAAAAGTTTCAATCGTCTGCCGGATAATGATTTGAAACGTTATAGATTCAAGAAGGCATAAGAAGCAGCACAAAAGGACGTTGAACGAACCTTTGGTGTTTTTAAGGCAAACTGGCACATATTGCATTATCTAGCAAAACAAATGCATCCACGAAAATTAAGAAAAATAATGTACACGTGTATCATCCTACATAACATTTTTTGAAATGGACAGGTCAAGAAATATCACTCGAACACATAGTAGACCCCTAAGTGACGAACCTCTAGAAGTAGACTGTCTTAGTCAATTTATACGCTTTTGTTCTGATCATATCAAACATTTTGAGCATATATAACAAGAATAACCACTAGTGTTTTTTTATCTTTTATGTAATTTTTTAATGCATTTTTTATTTTAGTTGTATTTTTTTGTCTTTTTAATTTAAATTGTATTTTTTATTTGAATTAATGAATTTCTCATTCTATTTTTTAATGTTAAATAAGATTAATTAATACTGAGTTGGAAGTGTTTCAAGTGAGACTCGAACTCAAGACCTTGATATTGGAAGATCATGGGGTTGCCTCTGCCAAACTAGTTGAACTGACAATAATATACAAATTTAGATTTTAGAATCGTTTAATGGAATTAAACACTTGAAAATCTTTTAACTAAATAGATAGCTTATTACAAGAAACTTTAGAGAGATTTAAAAAAAAAACGTATAGCAATCTCAAACGAACTCTAATTGCACTCATTTTAACAGCCTTGGAAGTGTCTTGTTGAACTCTACGATTTTATATTTTAGAGTTTATCATTTGGGTTTAGCTTTTAGGGTTTAACTTTTGAGTTTCGATTTTAAGTTTAGCTTTTAGGGTTTAACTTTTAAGTTTTCGATTTTAAAGTTTATCTATAGGTTTTAGTTTTTAGGTTTTAGTTTTTAGGTTTTAAATTTTGGGGTTTATCTTTTAGCGGTTAACTTTTGTTGTTTAGTTTTAGGGTTTAGTTTTTGAGGTTTTGCTTTAAGTTTAGCTTTAGGTTTTACATTTGAGGGTTTAACATTTAAAATTTACCTTTTACGATTTAACTTTTAAGATTAAAATTTACGTTTTCAGTTCATTGTGTCTTCATGCTTGTCATTGTTTTTTAGAGATTAAACTTAGGGTATAACCTGAGAGTTTATGACTTACGATTTGATGAGCCGGTTTTAACGTCGTTCGAATGAGTTTAATCGAAATTCGTTTTAGTGGGTTTATGAATTTTTTAAAATCTCTATTAGCATTATTAAAGTAAGTCCCATATTTAAATAAATTTACCTCAACACTTTTATCTTTTCATCATTTTTTAAAAACTATTAAATGAATAATAAATAAACACTTTTATCTTTTCATCATTTTTTAAAAACTATTTAATGAATAATAAATAAGTCAATAAATGGTAATAACTAATTCTAAGAACGGTTTTCAAATTGTGTTTAAAGAGGAAGAAAAGCACGAGATTTTTTTCATTACTAATTAAATTCGGTGGAGAAAATCAAATTATCAATACGATTAATCTGTATTAAATACAAATTGTTACTACTAAACTTTATCTTTCTAATGTAAATAGGTGTTCCTGGTATTTCTAGGAAGATTTTATAAATATATTGTCTTTCAACACAACTAAATTTTATATTTATGAGATATATAGGTGGTGTGTTTCATATACGAGCTTCTCCAGAGACGTGTCAGGCAATCGACTCTTGCCGTTAACAAAATATCAATTTGAAAATCGCCAAGTATAAAAAATATCCATTTGAAAATCGCTAAGTATTAAAAAAAGACCCAGTGTTGATATACTACCAACTCTTGATGAATTATTCGCTTATTATGGTCGACAGTTTGGAATCCATTGGGCTACCCACAGATTACATAGAGCAAACGATGAGTACTTGAATGAAAAATAATTATTAAAACGAGTAAATTGCCAAGTTCGTCCCTATGATTTGCTGACTTTTGTCACTTTCATCATAAAAAGTTTTTCATTGTCAAATTCGTCCATGTGGTTTGATGATTTTTGTCAGGTTGATCCAAAAAAGTTTTTTTTTGTATCTAGACCCTTAAGGATTATCAAAGATTGTCTTTTCATCCAAAACATTAACTCATCCAATTTTAATGATAAAATGAGGGGAAATTATGACTTTTTCCAGTTTCTTTTTAATTTGTTTTTAATCCCTAATTCTACTGAAGTATGGTCAATTGCACAAGCAAAACCAAAAGATGAGATATTACAAATGGTCGTTTCCGGATGCCATTCCGATCAAATTCCGACCTTGTTTTACTTGTAATCCTATCGTTACGCTAATTTAATACGATATTTATATGAAATAAATATCATTCTTATGTTTTAATATGTATTACGAATCTTTTTAGTGTAAGCGAAATATCGATATGAGCGACGATTCGAAAGTTACATGTAAAATGATGCACCGTTCCATAGATCTGAAATCTCAATAACTGTTTAGCAGGTATAACCAATAATGTTAGATAGAAAATGGAAAATCGTGAACGTAGGCGAAAACCGCGCACGAAACAGAGTCCAAACGAAGCGGGAAACACGAAAACAGTTAACGAGTTGCGTTGATAAACCTTAAGGGTCCGGATACAACAAAACTTTTTTGGATGAAACTGGCAAAAGTCAGCAAACCACAGACGAATTTGGCAAAGAAAAACTTTTTTTGATGAAAGTGACAAAAGTGAGCAAACCACATGGACAAATTTAGCAATTTACTCTTATTAAAACCCTAAATTTTTGTAGATTTTATTAGTCAATAACAAAAAGGTCTCCATCCAGAATTCCAGAACTGCTTACGGAAACATTGTACTTATGTGCTATACTTGATTTAATATGACAGGTATAATATGTAGTTGATTATGTTAGGCTTATGTGATAGTCAACAGTTGATGCGACTGTTTCTATTTTACGAAACTTTCTAGACAAAGATAAATTCTTAAACAAAGTATTATAAGCAATGTAAATGAACAAAAAAACGAGTCACCAACGTGTTTTCGAATCGTCAAAGGATAAAAACGTAATTAATACAAAACTATACAATCACTTGGAGTTGTATAACACGCTGGATCCTATGAACCAACACCTAAATGCATACTCACTGATATCTATGGATAGGTAGTGAGTAACAGATACTTGGTTAACACACATACTCTGTCTCCTCACCTACTTCATGGTGAATTTACATCCCCTCTTACTTGATATTTTTCTTTTCGTGGTGATAAGCATACTATGCAAATATTTTGAAACAATTGTGCATCTCTTTTGATAAACTGTGAAACTACTTTTTAGGGCATATATAACTTCATGTAGTCGCATGTGTATCTTTAGTGTAACTACACCTTACTAAAAGTCCTTATCAATTGATACTGTTAATTTGTGTCTGATCAATAGGTTTGACAAACCCCGTCTGGAGGGCATTCAGAGGTCGTCGTGTCGGGTGCATATTGACTTGGTCCTACTAGTTAGTGTCATAAGGAAGACATTGAGTGTTAAAGCAAAATCGAAGAAATTTGGAATTTTACAAATCGTGATAGCTTCAGTATCGAACATTAAAGTACCATGTAACAATGACTAGCTATCATTAGGTTATATGCTTGTATATATGTGTGCCTACCAAACTACTTGACCCATTTATTATTTGTGGTCCAACGACAAAACCTGATTATTGGTTTTCACAAAACTTGACTTACTAGTTTTCACGAAACTTGTAAACTCACCAACCGTTGTGTTAACACTTGTTTTTTAGTATGTTTCTCAGGTCCATGGTACACACTCTTGTAGCTCGGGAGAAGCTGCAATGAAGCTCTCGACTTAGATTAGCTTATAGTTATGTATTGTACTCTTTTGTATTGTGTAATTGTGTGATAAGTAGTATTAGATTCAACAAATTCTTCCACACTCTGCAATGTGTTACTTGAATCATACAATGAATGTAATTTTTATTTATTCATTGTATGGTTGTTTGCTTAATTAATGTGCTGATCTTGATCATGTCACGACTCGATATAGTCATCCCGGTAAGGGGTAATTTGGAGGTGTGACAAAAGTGACACATGTCATACAAAAACTATTGTTTATTATAAAGTATAGAAGTATAGATATGTAATCTTTATAATCATAAAACCCCCAAACCGTGTTTGACAATATTGAACATATTTACAATGGTCCAAATCTAGGTTCAGTTCATATGTTTACAACTTAACAAACAATACAATTATGAGGTTCAGTGACATTTTTATCGGGTAATAAGCAAAGATAAGAGTACATTACACTTTAGTTTATATGGTTTGGGCCAAATTGTAAGTTACATCATCACCATCTTATCCTTTAAAATGTGTCAACCATCTGATTTACTAGCCATTCTTGCATATCATTTGAGAGTTTCTTAGTTATTAATTAAATGTGTACACCAAAAGTACTTGCATTTTCTGTCTCCCACTGGTTAAGAGTTGGGGCACTATCCTAATAAGTCCATGACAAACCACTAATCGACTTTCATAAGCAAGACGAAAAGGTTGATCTTTAGGCAACCGTTGCCGCCATAAGGCCTTGGGAGATGACCATACAACATACAGTATTAGAAAGAGTGGAAAGAATGTGAGTACGCTTTAAACAACATATGGTATTAGAAAGAGCGGAAAGAATGTGAGTGCTCATAACGAGTAAACTAGTCAGAAAATATCTACACTCTAGGGAGTGTAACAATAACATGATGTTGTGTGTACTGTGTAGTCGCGTGCTCCGCTTGAGTTCTAAAAAGTATAATGGGTTCGCGCCGTAGGTGGTTACTATTCATATAAATAAGAAAATGATGGTTGGTTTTAATGTCGATCGTTTGATTATTCAATTTTATATACACATAAAATAAAAAAATCGTAAAAGTTAACTATAAATAAATTAATTATAATCGAAGCCGAAGCTTATAGGTGAGGACGGACCTTCACCGGAAGTCCGGACTACAGTCGTGAGATGATGATGTAAGCGCGCAACCTTAAGACTTGCACAAGGAAACAACGTCGTTAACTCGTCACACAGGACCATGTGACCAAGCTCGGACGTGAGGATAAGTATGTGTGTATTAAACGTAAGTAATTGCAGAGAATTCAATGCCTCATACATTGGGAATCATGTGTATTTATAGCATTCCATTTATGTACAACTGTCAGGTGAGTGCGCCTCCCGTTTTGGGGTAGGCTAGTCACCCGACAATTTCTAGGATGACTGCTGTTGGGCTATTTTTGGTAAAGGACCGTTGCTGGTTGTCATATCGTGAGCTTGATCTTTTGTCGTGTTTCGATCTGGAAAATGTCCGGCCCTCGGTCGTGTGTATGTGTTTTCATGGTCAGACCTCCTGTATCGGCCCATATGATCTTATGTCCGACATTTGTATTAGTCCGGACTGAGACATACGCCGTCAATCGGTTTGCTCAGATTGGTGGTTTATTCATTTTGTTTAGTTGTTTATCGCTAAGTCATATTATTATGTTTTTTGTGTGCACCACAAATTATGAGTGGAATAGAACTAATGATGAATAAGTCCGTGACACACATAAATGGTACTGTTATGAAACTTTATAAAAAAACATAGACCTAAATATGAATGGTTTAGATAAGCATCAAACTACTCAAGAAGCAACGCGAATCCGAATCAGCAGCGGTGGTGGGCCCGACCGAAGCCCACTAGTTAGTAGTTCCGGTGGGTCACCGTCAAACACCATAACGGTCGTTACGTAAAACCCTTCACCCCAAAAATTTAACAAACTTTTCACCCACAGATCCCTCACCGCTAAATTCCGATTCCGGCAACTCTGTTAAATCTCCGATGGCGATGGAAGATAACGAAAGCTGCGGTAGCAGGGCGGTAGAATCGCCAAATAAAAGCAGACAACGACTCCAAAAACTCGAAGTGTATAACGATGTTCTCACTCGATTGTACGACATGAATCATGAAGATATTGCACAACCTGAGTTCGAAGAACAGCTCTGGAGTCACTTCAATCGCCTTCCGCCGAGGTAATTCTTATCAATTTGCGTTGTAATTTTGATTTGATCTTTTTTTTGTTAGAATTGACTCAATGAGAGGGTTCTGCGATTAATTTTTTTATTAGGATGTGATTGATTTTTGTGATTGATAGATATGCGCTGGATGTGAACGTAGAGAGAGCAGAAGATGTGATCACGCATAAGAGAGTTTTGAAGATGGCGGAAGATCCTGCTAATAGACCTGCGTTTGAAGTGCGTTTAGTGCAGGTAAAAATGTAATATAAAAAGTTTGATTTTGGTTTGCGTCATCTTATTTTTTTTATAAATATTCTTTGATTTTCTGCAGTTGATTTTGCAAACTAAGTACTTCCATTAAACTTGTAACAAAGCTGAAATTGCAATACACATCGATTGATCATAAATTCTTAAGTCAAGTAATCTACATATCATTTGATTAAGATCTTTTACTGATATTGAGGAAGAACAAAAGGCATACATACACACTCTGTGTTTAAAACACAAGAAAGAGACCACAATGCTGTTTAAAATCCTATTTTTTAATTCTCCCAGGAGTGAAATTGAGATTTGCTTTGATAATCCATTTCCATCATCAAAATGCCACAAATTCAATCGGTTCATGACAAACTAATTAACATTACAATTACATGTCCACATGTTTGTTAACATCACAAAATATTATTATGTTAAACCTTTCAATAAAAAATGCACATGATCTTTTCTGGCAGTTGAACTATATCATCATCATCATCTTACTCAGTATATCCCACCTAAGGTAGGGTCTGAGGAGGGTAGGATGA
>WOUH02000012.1:6182766-6195390 GCA_009936405.2 Stevia rebaudiana
GTATATCACAATGGTACTCAAATTAAAGAGGAAAAAACGCTTGTTTTTATGGTGAAAATTTTATAAAAAAATAATATTGTATGAAAAAGTTATTAATGTTTAAAGAAAGTGGTGGGAAAGTTAAAAAAAGTCAACAGATGGGCTTTTATATGAATGTCTTTTCCCTTGTATTTTACCCGAACCAAATGGATGGTCAGGATTTGTTCCTATTGTTTTTAGGAAATATCTTTATCCTATTTGATCATTCCTCTATATATTACATGGTGGAGGCTAATAAGGATACCACAAGTAAAGTTAATTTATTTAAAACTGAAAGTATATTTAGATGGAGAAGGTTATACTGAAACCACTTTCTTGATCGTGCGAGAATTAAAAAACCACAATTTAAACTTTGAATATTTCTTCATACGTTACTATTTTTTAAAACAATTACACTATTGAATCACAAATTTTTCCCCCATTTGAAACGAGTATAATGAAGCTATATTAAAAAGGAAAAAAAAATTGCGTAATAGAATTTTAATACTACATATATTTAGTATGATAAATAATTTAGAAATTATACTTCTTTAAATTTATTTGCGTTTCTAGAAAAGATTTATTTGGTTTTTTCTTTATATTCTCATCTATTTATGAATACCGCATATATGTAGTATGACGTACTACAGTCATATTACAGATATGCAGTATGATGATTATTCATATATTTAGGTAATTTCAGCTACTTTACACATTTCTTAAAGTGTTTTTTAATATTATGTATCTATATATATTACAAGTAATCGTTAATGAAGCTGATTCTTTGCCAAATACCTCTTTTCATTTATTAATTATTATTACATCATATGTTAATTTAGGTCGACGTTTAGTCAGGCATCATGAGCCGAGAGTCTCACTGGAAGCAACCTCTTTATTCCTACGGGGTAGAAGTAAGAATTGTCTTCATCTTACCCTTCTCAGATACTACTTTTAGGTGGGATATACTGAGTACAATAATGATGATGATGTTAATTTTGTTAAAATATATAAAGTTGCAATGAATCTTTGATGTAATTTGGAGTTTTGTGTAACAAGACACTCGTGTCACGTGTAAATATTAAAGATCTAAAATGTGAGCGTTAGGTGACAAACCATACGTGGATGAACTAATTGAATAATAAATAGTCTGATTTGAATGCATGTTCAGCTATTAAATAGGATTGCACATGTAGTATCACATGCTCCTTGACCGTTCGAAGTGTCAGTAAAAAATAAGATTAAAATTTAGTTTCTAGTTATCTTATTAGATAGGGTAAGTCGAGTGTTGAACCATGAGGAGTATTGTGGAAATTGTAAGTTTGTATTGCTATTTTTGTATTTTTTATATTATTGACTGAAAATAAATAAATTTGATTGATGAAATGTTTGATTTTGAATTAAGAAACAAAGAATGAAATTAAAGGTTGTAAACAATTTTAGAGAAAAGTGATTCCTCCGGCATTTAAGTTCAAAGATAAACGTTTGACCTAATTATCAATTTGGGGAAAACTACAGACATAGCTAAAATATTCAATCAATTGTGACAAACAATGACCATTTACTTTAATTGCAAAACACAATGAAAGATTATCACATGAATATCAATTAAACATTAACAAACCAAATTCAAATTCAATATATCCTAATTACTAGAAATCTCAGGAAATCATTATATAGAACTATCCTCCCGGAGGAAACCACAAAAGAATTAGCTACTCATGTTTATGAATTGATCTTCAAAGCTTGTTTGGTGTTGCATGATTGTGATGATTTGATTATTGGAATGGATTGAAATGGTGAAAGATAGTGATTTCCCTTCAAATTTGATACATTGGAACTCTCCTACTCGTCTCTAGTCGACCTTGGGTGAAAAAGTGGCTGGAAAACCTAATTTTCGCAACTACATACGAATTTCCAGCCCTTCAGAGCCGTAGCCTATGGCCTGGCCGTAGGTTACGTCTGATACATTCTGCCAGCTTTTGTTTTCGCGATAAAATGGGCATTCAGAGTCTGTTTTTGGTCCCGTAAAAACCCAAATCTTCGTAATTTCACCCTCTATCACAATATGCAACATATGATCTTCCATTCCTTCAATAAAAATCTCTTTTTGCCTCCTCAAATGCTCTCGTTCTCCGCGTTTAACCTACAAAACACCAAATTCTCGCAGTTATCTAATTCCAAGCATTTAAGCACATTATCAATCATAAAACAAAGCATATATCACTAATAAAACACATCCTATCACCCATTCATCACTCCTCAGATCATACGTAAAGCTAAATGGGTTAGTATAATTATGAAGAAATAAAAAATTTAGTAATTAATCTAACCAGATTTGTTAAACCATTGCGAACTGTTTTCATTATAAGACTATCAGGTGTGCCCTGTGAGTGAGTCGTGAGTGAGTACAGTAATGCCCCAAACACCGCCCCCATGGGACGTGAGTAGGGCGTGATTGGCCCATCCGTGACTGCACTAAAGGCATTGCCCCATCTTCCTTATGTTTTTTACTTTTTTCTTTTTTTTATCAACCAATCATATTATACCTCTCACCCTCCTACCAATCATAATACACCACCTCATCTTCCTACTTTTTACCCACTCAAGCCTCCACTCACCCGGGCGCACCGCATACTCTAAACACGTGTAACAGATGTGACTATCTTAGAGACATAGTTTCACAAGTCAAGGAACATGTAAGAGATGTAGCCCTAGATAAAAAATGCATTCCTATTGAAGCAACCGTAAAGTAGGAGTTTGATAACCACCATCAAGTGAAGGCGATATATATGTGATAATAGATCAAAGAAAGACATGAACACAATACCATGTGATATGATCAAAGAAAGTAAAGAATGACAATGTGATATGTGATCAAATAAGGAGGAAGTGTCTAGAAAAAAAATTACGTGTTATATATTCATATTATGGAAATAAATTGCAAAAAAATGATAAGAACCATGTGATACGATTTTGTGTGATACAAGTATACAACTAAAGAAGAAAAAGAATAAAAGGAAACGTGTGGAGTAGTCAGTAGTGAGCATGGGACAAAAGCTAGCACTATAAGGAGACATTTCACTGTAATGATGGAGCCTCTTAAAAAAAGGATCATCAAGATTAAGGAGATTAAGGAAGGGTTCAAAACTTCAAATGAGAACTTATGTGTTGCGAGAACTCGAACCAAACAAACTCTATATGACCTTATTTCGACAACGTTGGAACAACCAATCAAATCTGAAATAACATATTTTGCTTTAGCTTTTAAGGAGATTAGCTTTTAGGGTTATATTTCAATTTATCTTTTTTCACTTAGCTTTAAGGGTTTCGTTTTGGGTTTTAGCTTAGGTTTAAGGTTTAACTTAAGGGTTTTATAGTTTAGTTTTAAAATTTAGCTTTTACGGTTTAGAATTAGGTTTTTTGGTTTAGCTTTAGGGTTTTAGTCTTAGGGTCTGTTTGGTATGAGGTAATAAAATGGACGGGGGAATAGAATGGACGAGAGAATAGAATGGACAAGGGAATATAATAGATCATTACCATTCCACTGTCATGTTTGGTTACCTGTGATAATTAATGAAATGAATCATTATTTCATGCTGTTTGATAGAAAGAAAAAAGATGCAGGAATGAAATACAATTTGGGTCGGGTCATGGGTCGGTTATGGTTTGGGTCGTGGGTCGTGTGTCATGGATTGGGTCATGATTCGGGTCATGGTCGAGTCATGGTTTGGATCATGGGTTGGGTAATGGGTCGGGTTATGGTTCGAGTCATCGGTCATTTTTATGGTTCGAGTCATGGTTTGGATCATGAGTTGGGTAATGGGTCGGGTTATGGTTTAAGTAATGGGCCGGGTCATAGTTTGGATCATAGGTTGGGCAATGGGTCGGGTTATGGTTCGAGCCATGGGTCGGGTCATGGTTTGGGTCATGAATCGGGTTATGGTTCGAGTCATGGGTTGGATCATTATTGATCGAATCAGTTTAAGAAAAGGAATGAAAAAAAAAACACACATCCCCCAAGGAATGAAAATCATTAAAAGAGAAGGAATCATATTCCTTATGTAATGATATATTCTATTACTAAGTGTAACAAAACATGTTTTATTTCATTTCAACGTAATGACTCATCTCATTCCAGTCTCCATTCATTCATACCAAACGCATCCTTAGGGTTTAGCTTAAGGTATAATCTTTAGGGTTTTGATTTTTGGCTAAACCAAAATAAGTTTATATAGGGTTCGGCGAGACGGTATGAACACCGTCGGAACGAGGTCATTTGAGTCCGTTTGGTCGAGTTCTCACAAAAACATGAGTTCTTATTTGAACCATCCTTAAGGAGATTAATGGTGGATCATTACATTTATTTTTAGTTAAATATGTTTTATTAGTTTCTGTAGGATCATTAATATGAATTAATTAGCAATGACAGAGCCTGAACAAAACCAAGTGGTGATGGAAAGTCACGAGGCTCATAATTCTTTTTTCTATTGCTATTTTTTTGGGTCGAGGATTTGGTTCGGTCAAACAATTAAAAGTTAAAACTCTAATTCTTCATTCAAACAATAAACACAAAAAAATTTATAACAAGCAAAGCCATAAAATGTTTATGATGATGCGGGAGAAGAACTACAACTCAGTTCGACGACCTTTAAGATCTTTGAATTTGCCGGTTTTGTAATATGAATCAAACGTTTCAACAATTTCTTTTTTCTATGTAAATCAACAAGGAGTTCGCGAGATACTCATCTGACATCCTATTGCGAAGGAGATTCTTGAATAACAATATAGCATCAAGATTCATTAAAAAATTAAAACCCCGATAAATATAAAAACTTACTAGAAACTTAGACATCAACAAAACATAACCATTCAATCAAATATTCATCAAAACATCAGGATAATAAGATTCAAATAATTCAATGAAATATTCAAAAGTCTAAAACCCCATAAGTTTCACCAAAATATTAAAGAGAATAAGATATTAGGAATTTAAGGTTTTAGTTGAGAATGAAGAATTGAAGATGATGGTTGATTGGTTACATATTGCTTGTTGTTTGGTCAATGAAAGATGATGGAAGCTCAGCCTTGGCCGATGGCAACTTGCTTGGGTGATTCACATGTCGTTAGGTCAATGGGGATTGCGGGTGCTCCGCGAGTCGATGTCTCGATGATGGTCTGCTTCTTCTGTTTCACAAATTCAAGAGATAATGGGCTACCAGGCTCCCCTTTTTTGTATGAATATGAGTTTCTTAGGCCTTAGCCATTAAGACATTAATCACATTACATTTAATTTAACTCTTAGTAACCCCTTCATAAATAAAAGTTCGTAACTCAATTCATTTGACACTCGCTCTCTCTTGCAGCTGATTTTTAGAATAAATGTAAATAATTTTAGAGGGGGCAAATATAATACATGTAAATTTTATAAAAGGTATGAATTTAGTATATATAAAAAAAAAATTATACTACTAGGTCACAGTATTAATGTAAAAAAGAAAGGGGGTGCTCGCCCCTCCCGGTCCCAATGTTTCTTCTCGGGTAATAAGTGCTACATTGGTTGAGATGTAACAACAGGTGATGTATCTATATAGGAGACATCAATCAATTTAGTTCAGTCAGCAAATTTAATTTAAACATTTAGATATTCACGATTTTGTTTGTTTCATTATGCATCTTTTTTTATTGAAACATAGCCACTACTCAATTTTTTACGGAAAAATTACCAAATTAAGCATTTTTGACCTAATTTTTATCAAAATGAACATGAAGAGCGCCGGCTAAAAAGCCAAAAAGCGCAGGCTAAATTTTGGTCAACACTCCCTTCATATTTTGCCACATACAATTTCGATGGCTAATTTGGCCACCGCTTTTTTTCAAAAGTACATGCTAGTAGCCATTAATATTACCCGACGCTTTTTAGCCTGCATTTTCTAAAATTTAGCCTGCGTTTTTTAAAATTTAGCCTTTGTTTCAAAAAACGCTGGCTAAATTTTAGCATGCGCTTTTTTGGAATTTAGCATCCAAAATTCATGTTTATTTTTGTAGTAAAATGGTCAAACTTGATTAGTTTGGTAAATTTTCTTTTTAATTTTTATTAGAAAGACATGGTCTTGACAGGGAGGACACATGCTTCACAACTGAAAACCCATAACAGAAGACAACATATTTGTGGCCTTAAACAAGTTAGAAGAGGTGGCTGTTAAACACCTTCAAGACTCATGAAAGAAATGGAATCTGGCCAATAAATAACATCAGAGATTTGTCTGCTAATAAAGAAACAACGCCAGCGGAATCTCTGGTTTACACACGCTTCTTCAATACTGTGATCGATTCTAACTATCAATTCTGTGTTTATATATGAAGCCTTAAACATCTTAATATCATCACAAACATCTTAAATCATTATATACAAAAATCAAAATGGTTTCATTAGTCGCATTACCTTCATTATCGACAAATGTGCGACATTTTCGATCCATCAGTTTGCCTACGAGATCACATCCTAGTATTCTTCAAGTTGAAGATGAGCTAGCTAATCTCAAATCATGTGAAACATCGTCTTCTTCTTCTTCTTCTAGTTCAATGGCGGCTAAAGTAGAAACAGTCAGTGGTTCTCTAGTGACACTGAAAAGGTTGTACACATGTATTAACGATCTTATCAGTTTGCCACAAATCCAACAAGCCCTTCTGCACATAAAGGATGATAAATTGGTTGATGAGTTGCTTGATCGATCAATGAGTCTTTTAGATGTTTGTGACTCCATAAAAGATTCCATGCAACAAATAAAGGATCACATAAGAGATACTCAATCTGCTTTAAGAAGGAGAAAAGAGGGTCTCAAAAGTGATGGTTCTTCACTTTGGAAAATGAAAGATGTCAAAAGAGCAATTTTAGCACTTAAGCAGATCGATAACAAGATTGAGGTTATCGCACTCTTAGATCTAGATGATCAATACCTCTCATGTTTGGTTAGATCATTGAGAGATACTTGTGCATTGAGTGTTTCGATATTTGGATCGCTCATCTCGTATAATTCCATATTTGTGTCGAAACCGAAGTCTAGCAAATGGACAGTAGTTTCGAATTTGATTCATAAACGAAAAACTACAAGTGTGGATCAGTCTCATATTTCAAATGAGGCTCTAGAATCCCACGTTGAAGTGTTTGAGGAGAGTTTTGAATGTATGTCTAGAACGTTGATCAAAGCAAGGGTTTCTCTCCTTAATATTCGATCTCACTAGCTTCACGGTTCCGAATTGAAAATGGCATTTAAACTTTAGTGGATTTGCCTGTATTTTTGTACATGTAAGAATATAAAGTAATATGAATGTTGATATATAGTATTTATTCAAATTGAGTGTCCTTTTTATCAATGAATCGTCATACCTTTCGTAACTGAAAACTTCATAAAAAGCATGACTGGAAGGCAAAATAGAAATAACGCACATTGTTAGACTTCTTTGTGGTTAAGTGACCTATTTTCATTTTTTTCTAAATTGAATAACTTTAATACTTTAGAAGAATACACTACTAATAAATGATTTTATTATTTTTAATTTGAGTATACTATTAATATAGTTTATTTATTTATTTATTTATGTGGTTTGTAATTACGTATATGGTCCTAGATTTCATGGTCCGTGATTATATATGAATGTTATATGACGGTCCGTTTTAGATACTTCAGTCTGTGATTACGTGTAGCATTTATACCCTTGCTCATTGTAAATGTTGCGTTTTCTGATAAAAAATTTCTTAAAATTTTAAGAAATTTTTACAAAAAAAGTTTTTGTTAAAAAACACATTTTGGAATGTAATAAAAATACTAAATGACTATAAACAAGGAACATATATAAAAATAAAATATTTTAGGACCAGTCTTTTTAAAAGATCAAAGTTTTATGAAGAGCAACTCTTTTAATAGAAAATTAAATGAAAAAGGATAATTAAAATGTTTTTTTAATAAAATATAAAATTATAGAAAAATGATTTTCCTAAAAAAAGTGTTTAGAAAACGAACTTTTTTGGTAATTATATTATTTTTAATTACTTAATATAGTTGATATATTATACATGATTTCAGTTATATTGTTTTCTCAAAATATTATTCTATAATTGCTAAATCTTAATTAATAATATTTTATTTAATTAATTTCTGTAATACATAGGTATTAACCTAGTATATATACATATATAATTAGGTATAAGTAGAATATCGACATCATTGTAAGATGTGTAACAAAATTGATATAAATACCCTTAAAACCTGTTCAAAAGAACTTTGATTGAATTCATTACATGTAACACCCTATGCCGATTAGGATGACGTGTCACTATTACATAATTCATAACAAAACCATAATTCCTTAATTAATAAATAATAACGTTTTTACAATAACTTAAAAGACCTAATTTAAAATTTGTCATTACAATCTCAATCAACTTTTTCTTAAAAATCCATGGTGTCTTTAGCTTCTCCTCTCACATCTCCAATATTTCCCCAAGAATCTGTCATAAAAATAAAGAAGACAACAAAGAAAAATACGGTTGAGGCAAAACTTGCAACAATATTACTGATGGTGAAATGCAGGAAGTGAGAACGGTTATAACAAAAGTAAGGGATAGCGGAAGCAACAAAACTATAATCACGTATAAAAGCAAATCACAACAATTGTCAAGGGATTATTTCAACCACATATGAAAAAACCCGGTCTCATGTCTTGGATCTTTCCCAACTTCAAACATGAGAATAACCCATTAAAATTAAAGTCTCGTAAATGGGCCGCAACCAAGAAACAAAGGCCCAGATGAGAGTCTGAGCTCGACCAACAACAGATGGCATTAAAACCCGAACAAGATTAATTAAGCATTAATTAAGAATTCAAGATTTAGCAATTAGATCGGGTAATCAGGTTTGAGATCGGATATGGAATTACTTTCGACTTATTTTGCGGATAAGAGATTTGGTGATATACGAAAATATAACCACAATTATTTTCTTTATTTTCTATGTATTCCAAGTACATACCAGTATTTGTCAAATTATCTTCTCATAGTTCCGACTGTCTTAGGTTATCCACAAATATGAATTTCTTAATACCTACAATACTCTAATTGATTTGGGTTTTTAATTTATATATTATGAAATTTATATCTTTAACATTTTAAAATTACTATAATCTTACTTATATGAAATTAAACCAAATAATGTCTTGGGCCCTACATTCTCCTAGAAATATTTTCCGCCCAAACGCAAATAGCTTAATAGCCTAATATCCTTTTTAATTTATCTTAATTTTAAATTAGTTTTTATTTAAAATGTCATTTAAATTTTGTTATCTCTCTAGTTATGTATTTATCTTTATTATGTATTGAAAATTAAACTTTAGTTTTTTCTTTCTAAAATCACCAATAGAATTTAAAATATTTAAAATTAAAATTTTTAAATAAGCCTATTTGTATATTAAAATTATAACTTATATTTATAAAAGTGTTAACATTTATTCGTTTTAAATGTTCATAACAATATGAGGATAGCTCACAGAGGAATACTTTGTGCGTTGATATATGTCCGTATGTAATAACACATACGAGGATAGATACAATCATCAACGAGAAATAAGAACAGTTATACCCCATGTCGTTTTGCATATCATTGTTTTGCACACAAATATTGTATATCAATTTAGAAGTTTTATATGCTCAAATATACATTATAGCAATTCCACACTTTCAATACTAAAATATGAAGCATGAATGCATTTTGAAAGGATACAAATTTAAAATATCACATGAAAAAACGTGATACAATCATCAACAAGAAAGAACATTGAGTAGAGATGCCCTTGTCTTGATCAAACTCCTAAACATGCACTCCAAACCATTCTCCATTTCTTGAAAAAGGCACACCATATCCTCATTTGAAATTTCAAGCTTATTATTTCTATAAGTTGTTCCTTTCAGTAACAACTTTTGTAAAACTGACCACCTTGAAGGCTTTGGGTTTTCAACAGATCCAGACAAGAACAACAACAATGACCTGTATACAGATGATCTCACAATTCCAACATCTCTTACAACTTTGATTGCTGATAAGAGGTGTTGATCTAGATCTAAAGGCTTCATGTCACCAATCTTCTCATCAATTTGCTTCAAAGACGCGATAGCTTTTTTGGCATCTTTCTTCAAGTTTTTAATGAATGAAGTGGTTAAACAAACCTCTCCCTTTCTCCTTCTTAAAGCCGATTGAACATCTCTAGCATTTTCTTTAACTTGTGAGACTAAATCTCTTGTAGACCCACATATGTCCATTAAACTTATGGACTTATCCAACAACTCATTGACCAATTTGGTGTATTGGTTATGAGTAAGAGCTTGTTGGGTCAGTGGCAAACTTAGAACATTATCAACACAGTCGTACAATACTTGCAACCTTGTTAGCGCGCTACAAATAGTATCCGCAGTTGGAACTGATGAGATGGATGCTTCCCAACTTCTGAACTTTTGGATCTCCTCTTGAGCCTGAAGAATGATCGGATGTGATCTTGTTGGCAAGCTAGTTGATCGGATGTGATGAGTATCATCAATTGAGGAAGTGATAGAAGCCATTAGTGTTCTTTGTTTTTTCCAAACAAATCAAAAGTTTTGGCGCGTATATATAGAAAGCTGGATATGGTGTTAATCACACAATGTGAATTAAGCCAACATGTGCCTTTCATTATAAAGAGTTGACCATGCTTCCCAAGTAGGTAACAAAGGCTCCTAATTGTGTCTTATTTGATACTAATCAATTAGATGCCATTCTGTCATTGCCTTGTCGTGCTTCTGCTTTACAAAATTTGTTTCTAGTGCAACATATTTTTTGCTAGATTAATAATCTGGCAAGATTTGCAAAATCATGTGAAGAACATATTAGCTGTCTAATCATTGTGATGACCCAAACTTGAAATCTAAAACCAACGATAGGTGCATGGAAAAGCATCTCTTGAAACATTAGATTTATAAACTATTTGTATTGTTGGAATTAATTGATGTAGAACACACATTAAACAGATTATTTGCAACCAAACTCGTTGAGACATATATATATATTCAGAAAATAGGCACAAGAATAAGTTACACCAAACATACTCTAATCCTAATCCTACAATAAAAGTTATAAAACTAATTAAATAATAACACCTAATCATAGTCTGATACGGACCCAACAATCCAATAATTATCTAAACTAATTCTTATCCAAAACCTAATTATAAACAGTCTCAAACTCTAATTCGAACTACATTCTTTACACTCGCACTCCAAGTTTCTTCTAACATGTGATCTAAATCAAGATTAGCATAACATGTTGTTAATGCATTATTTTTCATGTTGCTGAACAAATATGCTACGCTTACCGGATTATACACGATGAAGAAAACACAAAGATGCCACTGTCGCATGATATGTATGCGAAAGAGATGCTCTTTTGCATGAAACGACATGCGATAGAACATATTAGTATAAATAGCAACTTTGTGCTCTTCATTTGTATGTTTTGATCTAAGAGAGATGAGAGAGTATCCGTAAAGTATTTGCTTAAACGTTATCATTATATAGACTCATTCAATATTAAGTTGTAATCATTTTCATATAATCATCCGATTGAGTTGACATATTTTTTATATTAACGAATTGATCAAAATCCTGTATGATCTTAGAGCTAAGAATTTCGATTTGAAATTGGTTTTAACACATGTATATTTTTGTTTTATATCATGTGTTCCCATATGAATTATGCTACTATATAAACACAAATACATGTAGGGAAATTTCTCAAAATGCCCTTTTTCATCATCTTGTTTTTCCCCGAATGTGTCTTTGAAAATAAACTTCCTAGAATATCCCCTGTCAGGTCAGCGATGACCATCTACCCAAAGTCAAACAACCCTGTTGACAACTACAATATAAAGCCGAACAACTATGCTTTTGAATCCTAACCTCTTTCGATTTAGGGTATAATATATTATAGAATTCGTTTACTTCTTCGAGATACATAGATTTATGATATAAGATTTTATTATTAAAACTAATTTTACTTATATTTGTTTTTCTTTTATAACTTTAAAAATATAATGTTTAAAAAATTTCAAATATACCGTTGCGACGTGCTCGTTTATATATATCTACGTGTCAACATAAAATTTGTTTATAAACGAGCCAATCGAACTTATATTGAACATTATGATATAAATTCAAATGGGCTCGGTTTTGAATTTTTTTTTTATGTTGGCACATAGATAGATAAAAACGAGCCGGTATATTCAAAATTTTTTACAACATTATATATTTTAAGTTATAAAAGAAAAAACAAAATAGGAGTAAAATTTTAATTTTTAAAAATATAAAAACAATATCCTAAATCTATATATGTTGAAGTAGTCAGACGAATTCTGATATTTATTACATGATTTCAAAAGCATAGTCGTGCCACTTAGGGGCGCAGCTCTGTGTGGGCCGGGCAACCCCAGATTTTTTCGCGCGTAGTGTAAATTTCGCGATTTCGACCAAATTTTTTTTTTTTTTGTTTATATAGGCTGGCAACCCACGAAATCCCTTTAAATTTT
>WOUH02000012.1:6195490-6208619 GCA_009936405.2 Stevia rebaudiana
AATTTGGATGGGTCCCATGTGAAGAAAATCGACCAATGGCAAGCAAGGGGAATCGTCGGGGAGCGGGTGCCGATGGTTTTCAATTTGGCTCACCGCCAGCCTAGGGGGGGCGGTGTTCCCGCCGGGGCCCGCCGAAAAAACAACCCCCGCCCACCCATCGGGGTGACCACTACGACCAGTCTTAAAAAAGTAAAATATGTAAATAAATCTCTTACTAAACAAAAGGGTAAAATAGTTTTTTAATAATTTATTTTTAATGAAATAGGTAAATATGTAATTGATATGGTTTAATAAGAGGATATATATAATTGATATTTAAAATTAGAGAAATATATAATTAAGAAGTTTAGGAAGAAGATATATATAAATGCCATAAATTAAAACTTAAAAGTCATATAGAATCTAGGACCATCGACCACTTTTTTCTTTTTTCTATTAAATTATCTCTGTGGATGCAAGCAAATATACCATTCGCCTTTGAATACGAGTGATGACGAAAACCTGTATTATTCATATTCATATTCATTATTTCGCTCCAAATTCGCCCAACCATACATAATACTTCACGGCATTCATCACCTTCTGCAATTGGGTTAAATTCCTGCTGGTGGGTTTTACTTTTCTTTCACTTTTCAACCATCAATTTGGGTTCTTCTTGTCTTTGCTCATCGGAAGCTTGAAACCCTAATCTTCAAATCACCTAGTATTGTTTGCTGAAATCTAGATCATAAACGGTGCTGCAAATCTCCTCAAATTTGCGAAATTTCAGGTATTACCCCCTTTCACCTTCATAGAATCATCGAATCAGTGGAGTTTAATTGCTTTTTCAACTATGATGCTTGCTTTGATGAGTAATGACACAATTTCCCCTGATTAACCGGTTCTAATTTTCATAGGTTTGAATATTTGAGATTCTGGTGGATTAAAGCTATCATTTCCAAGTTTCTTATTTGAGATATTGCATGTATTGTGTTTAGGATCTCTAGATCTTGGTTCATTTTTCTTGATGTCTGTGTATTTGAATTCATTTTTGATCTGATTTCACTTGGTTTATGTATCTTTATGAAAAGTTTACATAAATTATTTATCTTCACGTTCTGTTTGATTGTTGTTTTGGTTGCAGTAGATAAATGACAACTAGTATAGCTTCTGGAAGTGCGAATCTACAACTTCGGAATACAGGTTGCTGGAGACCAAGTTTGTCATCTCGATTGATTTCTCAGAATTGCTGTCAAAAGTTTTCATGGTACAGTTTGATCTATGCACAAATTTCATAATAATAAAAAAAAAATAAAATTAAATATACATTATTTGGTATAAAACAACCAGGTATAGGGTAAAAGGCACGATTCTATGCAGTCATGTTAAAATAGGTAATTTGGGTTATTATTGATTAGTAATGGGTCAAAGATTCAAATTCAACAACAACCATACCCAGTAAATACCACTCGTAGCAAAGCTATTAGTAGGGCTTGAAGATGTCAAATTAATACAAATTTACCGTGGTTAAAGTTTTTTAAAGTTTAATGTGGTTTAGACTTTAGAGTGTCGCGCCTAATTTCTTTTTTTTTTTTTTTTTTTAATCACACTTCATACCCATCTTTTTTAATGCTTACTGTGGTTTAATTGATATCGCATAAGCACAAAAGATAAAAGATTAATCTTGAGATGAAACTTTATGTATGCTTTAGCCTATTACATCTCTTTTTACAATAAATCCAAAATTTTAAAATGGCCAAATCTTAAGATTTCACAATTGAGACCCTATGATTCTAATTAAATGTATAATTTATATAATAAATGGGCTAAATAATACATTTAAAGACCCTATGCTTAATGTGGTTTCCCAAACTTTTCTAAATTTTTTTGGATGTTTAATATGGTTTCTTGTAACTTTATTACAATGTTATATAGGTCACATGGGTTGTGTAATAACTTGCAAATCAAAAGATACCTTTATCCAATTGGTGGAACTCAGAGACCATTTCAAACAATCATAACATCAAGCATAAGTGACGAATCAACAAAGTATTTTGATTTTGCTGTCATCGGTAGCGGGGTTGCTGGTCTTCGATACGCTCTTGAGGTTGCAAAACATGGAACCGTTGCCGTCATAACAAAAGCCGAACCTCATGAAAGCAACACCAATTATGCACAAGGTGGTGTCAGTGCAGTGTTATGCCCGTCTGACTCAGTTGAGAGTCACATGCAAGATACAATTGTTGCAGGGGCTTATTTATGTGATGAGGAGACCGTTAGAGTAAGCTTTCGAAAGTTATTTATTTGATAAAATGTTTATAAATCATGTTTAAGTTGAAAATATATCATTAGAGTTAATTACACCTATGGTTTGCAGAAAGTTACATGTTTGTGTACTAAGGGTTTAAATTAACAGGTTTGAGTTTTATTCTTTCAACTTTCTGACAAGTTTTGGGTAGTAAGGCTAACTTTCGTTTAATTAGGGTAAAATGACCAGAATACCCTTTGACTTTTGGTTTGAGTTTTATTCTTTCAACTTTGTGACAAGTTTGGGTATTAAGGCTAACTTTCGTTAAATTAGGGTAAAATGACCAGAATACCCTTTGACTTTTGGAATAATCAAAGTCAAAGGGTGTTTTGGTCATTTGACCTTAATTTAACCGAAAAGTTAACTAAAGTTAGCCTTAATAGCCAAAACTCGTTACAAAATTGACAGTAAAAAACCTGAACCAGCTACTTTAAACCCTTGGTACACAAACCTTTTACTTTTTGCAAACCACACAGACCAATTAACTCGTATTATCATGATCGCTTGTAGGTGGTGTGTACAGAAGGACCCGAGAGAATTAGGGAATTAATAGCCATGGGTGCATCATTCGATCATGGAGAAGATGGAAACCTACATTTAGCAAGAGAAGGTGGTCATTCTCATCATAGAATTGTTCATGCAGCTGATATGACGGGTAGAGAAATCGAAAGGGCACTTCTTAAGGCGATTGAAAGCGATCCCAATATTTCGGTTTTTAAACATCATTTTGCAATTGACTTGTTGACTTCTCAGGATGGATCTGAGATGGTTTGCCATGGTGTTGACACTATGAATACAAAAACACTCAAGGTGATGATCATAGTCATGTTCAAATGGATTCTTGATTTCTTGAGATTTATGAATACGCGTGTGTTGAAAATTGTAGGTGTTACGGTTTATTTCAAAGGTGACTTTGCTTGCTTCTGGTGGTGCGGGACATATCTATCCATCGACTACAAATCCACCGGTATGATCATTTCTCTAGATTACAAGATGGGTTTGGTGGGTTGGGTAACGGGTCAAATGGTTCAGGTTGAAACACTTCATGTAGTAACACTGCTAATGTGTTTTTGTTTATTTTATCATAAATATTGAATGTGTTAATTATGATCACAAAAATGTTTGTATATAACGATTTCGGAGGTTGTATCCGTTAAAATTAGACCTTGGTTGACTTTGACTTTTTTCCCTTCTGTTTGACCCATTTGAATTCAACCTATTTTAAAATTTAACCCCTTGAAAGCCACCTGCTCAACACACGCTGCATTTCTGGTGATGGTTTCTCACGGAAATTAATGAAAAATCTAATTTTCTAAATTAATAATCATTATTTTGGTTCTCTGTTATCAGTTGATTTATCATTGGGTAAAATTCATAGGTAGCTACTGGAGATGGAATAGCTATGGCGCATCGAGCTCAAGCTGTAATTTCAAACATGGAGTAAGAAATCTCGGTTGTTTGTTTATGTATTTAATAATTATATAAGAAATCTCCGTTTCTTATTTACTTTAATTTTATTTTTATTTTTTGGGGTAATTACATATAGGGTTCCTAAGAAAACTTTAAAATAGAAGAAAACTTAGAAAACCTTAAATGTTAAAACCATTACTAATCATTTTTTTTTTCACTTTTTTGTTTTCTTTTTCTTTTTATTACAATCTTAGAAATGTAACAAAAATAAAAAAAATTTAAAAAAATTATGTGGCTCATGTAATTACATATATGTAACTTGTATGCTACATGTATGCACATTACATGAGTTACATACGTAACATTTTTGTTACATATACTTAACTTTGTGAGCTCCATATTTTTTCCCTACTTTTTTTTGTTTTTTGTATTTATATTCTTAAAAATTAAAGTAATGAGAAACAAAATTTTAAAAAATTTATTGATTTGAGTAGTTTTCTCCATATTTAGGAGTTTTCTCATGATTTCTCCCTATTACATCGTTACAAAAATCTAATTATATTAGTTTTAACTAGCAAGAAATCTCAGCTTTTTTGTGGAGATTTTATGGTTTCTAAATCTAAAGCTTGCTTCCACTTACAGATTTGTGCAATTTCATCCAACCGCACTGGCAGACGAAGGTCTCCCAATCAAACCGCTAAAAGCTCGTGAAAACGCGTTTTTGATCACCGAAGCTGTGAGGGGCGATGGTGGGATTTTGTATAATCTTGATATGGAACGGTTCATGCCCATGTATGATGAACGTGCTGAGCTGGCACCGAGAGACGTTGTGGCTAGAAGTATTGATGATCAACTTAAAAAACGTAACGAGAAGTATGTTCTTCTGGATATTAGTCATAAATCTAGAAATGAAATTCTTTCTCATTTTCCTAACATAGCTGCTGAATGCCTCAAATACGGGTTGGATATAACCCGTGACCCGATCCCTGTGGTTCCCGCTGCTCATTATATGTGTGGTGGCGTTCGGGCTGGGCTTCAAGGTGAGACCAATGTTCGTGGGCTTTACGTGGCAGGTGAGATTTTTCTCTTCTTCTGATTTTGACTTTTGTGCTCAAATGGATAAAATTACTTATTTTTAAGTTTGATATGAATCTGTTACATTCAGCACTGAATCTTTTTTCTATATGTGGTGTTCATGGTAATTGTCACAATGGTTGATAAGAGAAATTGTGTAACCTAAAAGTTTAATTCATTTTGACATTCAATTTTGGGTGATTTGACCTTAGAAGTCAAATTAAGAAGCAAGGTCAAAGGGTGAAAATTCAACGGGTATTTTGGTCATTTGAACCTATTTTAATAGAAGAGTTAATGGAAGTCGGTCTTAATACCCACACTCGTTACAAAACTGAAAGCACGACCAAAACTTGTTACTTTCAAACCTTAGTACCCAAAACCATTACTTTGCTCAAACCACAGGGACCAGTTGTGTAAATAACACTTTAATTATTTATGAAACAAATTAAAGATTTGATCTTTGTTTACTTGATTGCAAAGGTGAGGTTGCATGCACAGGATTACACGGAGCCAACCGACTCGCTAGCAACTCATTACTAGAAGCACTAGTATTCGCCCGAAGGGCAGTGAAACCATCAATAGACCATATGAAAGGGTCCCACATCAATCAAACCGTTTCACGATGGTGGGACCCACCCGTCGTCCCTATGCAACTAGGGCACACCATTCTAGACAAGATCATCAACCGAACAAAAGAAGTTAGAAAGGAACTAAAGCTAATCATGTGGGAGTATGTTGGGATCGTGAGGTCCACCATAAGGCTAAAGGCGGCTGAACAGAGGATCGGGGAACTTGAACTCGAGTGGGAGGCGTATTTGTTCCAACAAGGATGGGAACCAACAATGGTTGGTTTAGAGGCTTGTGAAATGAGGAACTTGTTTTGTTGTGCTAAACTTGTGGTGAGTAGCGCGCTGACTAGACACGAAAGCCGTGGGCTCCACTACACCGTTGATTTCCCGCATGTTGATGAACAATCGCGGTTGCCAACTATTATTGTGCCTTGTTCTACCATGAATAGAACTTGGAGTTCAAGACAGCTTCATAAGCAGCAGATATGTTAGTAGATGTTGCAGTGAAGAATTTTGGGTAATTGTTTGTTTATGTAATAAGTGCAAGAAAATTCAAAAGAAAGAAAAAGGTAATTCCTTATATTACATTATTTAAAACTTTAACTGATTAAAATACAAGTTATCATGGTAAGATTGCCATGCTTTTCACCATCCATGTATTTAGAGCCATTAAACATTGTTAAATGCTTTTACTTTTTGGCAATTCATTTACTTGCTTGGTTGTTTTCTGTGTGTTGTTTGGTTGTACACTTATGTTTGTTTATGAGTCAGGGTCTATGAGAAAGCAGTCTCTCTTTCTCATGAGTAATGGTAATTTTGCATAGGTAGGATCCTACCTTATTCATATTTTAGCTTTGATATGAGTAAATTTACTGTGTATGATTGTTGTTTTATCCACGAGTACTTGAAAAATCAAAATCTCTTTTAGACAATACTCATGAGCTTGCGCGATGTCATTTCCTCTCACCAGTAATTTACATGGCACAACATCCTCTCATGAAAACAAAATGTTTGTTTATAACATTTTTTTGCTATTTATTAGATATATTAATTGGGTATTAAAAGCGTTTAGTAGAGGTGTTGCAACTGCCGAAAATAGATACTAATTAACTGCATAGAAAACCATCTATATGTTACAAAACTTGTCACTTTGGAGTGAAGCCATTGTTCTAATCAACCTCAAATGCTAAACTATTCTCAATACCTTTAACATGGAATTTTAAACCCTCTAACATTAATTTGTTCTGATACTAACAACCCACTTCCTTGTTGATTGAAGTTTGATATTAGACCACACGGAGTCGTCCCATCCTTCCCCACTTTTCTCTGCTTCCACGTCAGCGTCACATCAACTTTCCTGGGTTTCCTCACTTTTTCTCATTGTACACGGCGTCGTCTCACTTTTCTCCACTTTCCAATTTTCCCCACTCTCCCTTTAATCTCTTCTCCCCACAATCGGTGAAGCCCAGCCTCTTCTCCCCGAATTTACCCACCCCGAAAGTAGGAGGGGTGGTGTTCCCATCCGGCCCTGGATAGCCCCGTTTCTCCCCACCTCCCACTCCGTGTGGCCTTATGGACCATTACTTCTTGATTTCAGCTTCGAATAAAAACATAATGAACGGCACGAGTATATTGCATAGAAGTGCTCAAAAAAACCGGTTCTGGAACCGATGGTTCCTACCCAATCCGGAACCAATCCTACTCGAACCGGTCGTTTCAATCCGGAATTACTGGAACCAGTTCCATTGTACCCAGACAAAAACCGGTTAGGAACTGGCCAAAAACCCGTCAAAAACCAGTTTCATATGTACCCGGTTGTTGACTTTTGTTGATCAAACCGGAACCGGTTTAAAAAAAAAACTGATTTGATTCTCTAATACTGCATATATTAGTCCAATGCAAAATGTTTCTGCATCAGAAACCCGTCAAAATGTTACCTTGTATTTATAATTGTTAGTTGCTCTTCAACTTGAAGTGTGCTATGATGTGATCTGAATGGACCAAATGGTGTGTCGTGTGCTGTATAAGTAGAAGAAGAAGATGATAATAATGCCATTCGTTTGGTTAAGATTTGGTCAAGCATTCAAATTTAATTTGATTTCCAGATTATACAAACACAAGTAGGCATACACTAATCTTTTTCCTTGTGAAGAGCATGTGCAACACCATGTGCTTTTCTTTTGAGTTGATAAACTTGCTGCCACAAAGAAATAAAATAGATAAATAAATAAAAATACGTAACTTTGGTTTCTTTAGTGATGTTAGGTATGATGAATAGCAAACAGATGGCCCCCCCCACATGTTTTGGTGCAGAAATGTCGTGGAGTTGCTCTCCTTTGTGTTTACTCTAGACGAACATAAGATTAATCTGTTTCTTCTAATTAATTTTGGTCTTTTATCTCTATGTCTTGTTAGACTATGCGTAGTGGAGAGGGGGTGGTGAGGGTGTTAGTGATGACGCGTCAGTGTCACGCAGAAAAGAGAGTGTATAACCTGGGTGATGAAAAATGGGTGTAATGGGTGAGTGATGGAGAGAGTGATGAGTAAATAATAGGATCGAGGATGAGGTAGTATATTTTGATTGGTTGAAAAATAAAATAAAATAATCACCAAACAAGCCCCCACGCCCGTTGTCTGCATCACGGATTAGGTCATCACGCCCCCTGTTTTGGTGTTTAGCCGCATCACTCCTCCAACCCCACCTCTCTCACACCTCACTACGCATAGCCTTATTAAGAAAGTAAGAAACCTTCTATTTAGTGTACGAACAACATTTCATTAATGGCGTGAAAATGTTTCGTGGTTGATAGATTTGTATACTGAACACCGACAAGAGGTCGGGGTAATGGATGTGACGCATTTTATTCTCGCTTTAAAAACAAAGGTTCCTCCAAACGTTGTGGAAACTACAAGGAATTTAGCTCCTCAGTCATTATGTGAAACTTTGGGAAAGGGTGAAGGAAAGAATGAGAAAGAAACTATGATTTAGCTGAATAGTTTAGATTATGTAAGGGTAGTGGACTACAAAGCAGGCCAGTCTTGAAAATCTTAATAAAAATTGGAGGCCAGGACGAAAAAAGGAAAATGGGCTCTTAAAGTACGAACTAGATAACTTCTATATAAAACTTGAATAATACGACGATAGTTGTTATAAAATATTATAACAAAAGTATTGTAGATATATAAACGATACTGTTTAAAACATAAACAAATTGTTCGACTCTTCTCCCATTTTGGAAGCAATCCTCCTGTGTAATATATATGATCAATGATGAAATTCAATAGTAAAAAATGTTTTCTTCAACGTATATCAAAATTAAAAGCGTATGAAGAAAAATCAACCATAAACTAAATAAAAAAAAGAGTAAATTGTCAAGATGGTTTCTAAGGTGTGCTAGGATTTCACTCTCGGTCCTTAAGTTTCATAAATTACTCTTATGGTCCAAACTTTTTACTATTTGTAACATATACACCACGTGTCTTACAAATTAACCTGCATTTGTGCAAACATTTTCTATGTTTAACTAAACCTTTTTGTATAAAATATAGCCCCTATGGATTATATATATTACAAATGGTTAGAAGTTTGAAACTATATAGATAATTTCCAAAACCTAATAATCAAAATTGAAATACCAACAAACCATAACAACCATTTAGCAATTTATTTAAAAAATAAAGAAAGTAACAAAATCGTCCATTAGACGAAGTATTTTATGTTAAGACTATTAAATGAAGGAGAAAATAATATTTTCATTTATAATAACAAATTATTATCAAATATTGATGGGATGTCTCACTATTGCTTTTCTAATATAGCCTTCTTTTGTTATAAGAATATTAAAATAAACTTGTATTGTCCCTGATATCTTTTCCTTTTTTTTTCTTTTATTCGTTCTTCTAACATATTGGTCGCCGGAAAAAAACTCTGATCAACGGAAAAAAAACTCTAGTCAGTCCAAATTTACACTTTTCATTTTATATTCTCACAACTTCTAAGAAAATATATAATATATATAACATAAATGATAAAATTTTGGGCCGCCGAGAAGATTGGGCCTTGGGCGGTCGACCACTTCGCCTATGCACATGGTCGACCCTATACGAAGGTGACACATATCCTAAGGAGGCCGACAGAAAAGTATTGGAAGAAGAAGAGTGACTTGCTAATGGTGATCATCGATCTCAAAAAGGCTTAAATAACGTGTCTCGTCGTGTGATGTGATATAGTCTTGAGATAAAGGAGATCCCACAGATTTATATCAAGATGATTTGGGATACGATAGTGCTATGATAAGCGTTTAAGCACTAGTAGGGGACACTGACCTTTTTCAAACATATGGGACTTTACCAAAGATCCCAATTAAGCCTGTTCTTTTTTGGTAGTGTTCATGAATGAGTTGTTATTGCCAATTTAGGAAGTCATCCCATGGTGCATGCTTTATGTATTGCATTTTTACTATAATTTGAAGGATTTGAATGAGAGGCTATAAGAATGACAAGATACCATAGAGCGCAAAGGCTTACGTGTTGGTCGGTATAGAATCGAGTATATTCACCAACTTTAGGGCTATTAATGTGGATACCCGAGTGACTAGCTATTTGTGGGTATGTTGTACTGCACACAAGCACGCTCAAGTATTTAGGATCATTTTTCCAGAGTGACAAAACATTGATTGTAAAGTAGTTCACCACATTAAAGCACACTGGTCTAAGTGCAGGGCAAAGATTATTACATACATAATTACATACACAATTACACACTTACATTTATTTTGGAAACAATATTCTCTAACCACTCCTATGGCAAAGATTAACCGCATGCCTGCTTGAACTCGGTTCGGTTTTAAAACCGAGTCGCTCGGTTCTGTTCGAATTTGGACAGCCCTACACATTACATACACACATTACATACATGCTTTACATACATAATTTAAGCATACACATACATACATAATTTTATCAATACACATACATATATACATACATTAATCCATACACATACCTTTACATACATATATATTATTACATATACATATACATATACATACATACCTATTACATACATACACATACATACACTTGCATACCCATACATACAAATACATACAAAATTGTATCCACACATATATACATTCATCATTTACATACACAAACATAAAAATCATAGAAAATCAAGAAAAAAACTATAAATCCTTGTGAAACTGAAGATGGAAAGTTAGAGGTGGTGGAGAGGGCTAGCTCCAACGGCAACTCCGAAGGTGGGGAAAACGATAAGAGATGGTGGTCGTTCGATTTGGGGAGGGTTGGGTCGATATCAGCTGTGTTGTTTGTGATTTGGAGGCAAAACACAAATCTATTCACGCGACCTAATCTAAACAGGTCTGGGTGATTAATCCCGACGACATGTCGTCGGGACTGGTTACTTTAATAAAACGAAGTCGTTTTGTTTTTTAAATAAAAAAAATTCAAAAATGAAAAAACCATGTCGTCGGAATTAACCAAACCAAAAAATGAGCGGGGTGTTGACCTTTTTGGCGCTAAGACTTAAACATTTGACCGAAAAGATTTTAACCACTTGTCCCGACAACATGTAGTCGGGAATGAATCAATTATATTTATTTAATATTTAATCACGTGAGAATATTAAATTAGTCTTTTTATTTCACACATATCCCGACTACTTCTTGTCGGGAAAGCTCTTATATATGTTTTAATTATATAATATTGCATACACATAGTTGTATACAAATCATACATAGTTACATACAAATTATACATACTAACATACATACATACATTCATACATACATACTATCATATATGCATACATACATACTTACAAATATACATGCATACATACATTATACTTGTTTACTTACTTAAACACTTACATACAACTATTAACATTCATACAGTCATACATAGTTACATACATGCATCCATACAAATCATACATATATGTTCATATACTTACACACTGATGACCTGTCGTAGGTCATGCAAAACCTAAACAAATAACTTATAGCAAGAGTAAGTCAGGTATCGTATCCACGAGGAACATGTGGTTAGTGTTACTTTGTATTGCAGTTTTTATAATTTATCTAATTGACTGAATCTGATTGCTTGAAGGTTTGATTTGAACTTAAAAACGAAAATGAAATTAATTTTTGTAAACAATTTAGAAGAGAAGTGATTCCTCCAGGATTCAAGTTCAAAGATAAATGTTTGACCTAATTATCAATTTGGGAAAACCACATAGACATAGTTAAGTTGTTCAATTAATTGTGACAGAAAAAGACCATTCACTTCAATTGCAAAACACAATGGAAGATTATCACATGAACATCAATTAAACATTAACAAACCAAATTCAAATCCAATATATCCTAATTACTAGAAATCTCAGGAATTGAAGGATTTAAAACAATATTTAATAGTATCCAATGATTACAATCAAAAGAATCAAAAATAGTAGCAAGCATCGAATGCTTAGATTACAATCAAAAGAATCAACTTGGCCCGTAAGGAGGGTTGTGGTTAGCCTCCGCTGCGATCGCAGCATGGGGGAGCCCCAATGCCGACGAAAAACACCTCAGGGTGTTAGAGACGGGGTTTCGATCTCAGTCCTTGCACATCTGAGTGCAACCGTCATAGGCTGTTGCACCAACTGCTGTTCTAAAAAAAAACTTGTCCCAAAAAGAATGAAAAACTAAGTAAAAAACATCTCACTTAAAAGAACTATCTACCCGGAGGAAACCACAAAAGAATTAGCTACTCATGTTGATGATTAGATCTTCAAATCTTGTTTGATGTTGCTTGCTAGTCATGATTTGATGATTGGAATGATGAAAAACCTTCAATTTTGGGGTTTAGGTTCGTCCCTTTGCGTCCCTAGTCGAACAAGAGTGAGAAAGATACCCAAAAACCTAATTTTTGGGGTTTTTATCACGATTTCAGTCCTCTGGGCCGTAGGCTATTCAGCGTAGCCTACGCTGGCTAGTTTCTGCCATCAGCTATTCTTTCGGATTTTCAGAAACTTGTTTCTTTCATAACTTTTGCGTTTCAACTCCGTTTTTGTTCCCGTAAAAACCCAAATTCTCGTAATTTCATCCTCTGTCTTATTATCACCTTTACTTTTCATTTCCAGTCACTTATGTGTCGCCTTAAATGTATCCAATCTACGCGATTAACCTGCACAACATGAAATTCGCATAGTTATCTAATTCTAAGCATTTAGACACATAATCACTTATATATATTGACATTTAACATATATGAAACACATTCCCAAGCTTACATACTTACACAATTAGATTCTAACTATTAACATTCATACATGCACACAACCATACATACTTACATACTTACACATATGTTTACATACTTACACACTAGAACATACATACAATCATACATGCATACATACAATCATACATTATCATATAGATACTTACATACGCTCATGCTTACATACGTACATACTTACATACATAGATATATATCAAATATATAAAATCATATATGCATATATACACTCATGCTTACATACATACTTAGTTACTTACATATATATTATTTATTTTAATTTAAAACACATGCAAATATATTGAATATACATTATTTGTGTTTTATTATTTATTTACACACATATGCATATAGGGTAATATTATTCTAAATATGGGGCTTATTCTAAATAGGCTAAGAGAGATTTATCCGATTGAACTCATTTTAGCGGCGTTCGAATCGTCTTGTCAAACACTTTCCCGGTCCCAAAAACCTAACCCCC
>WOUH02000012.1:6216847-6232053 GCA_009936405.2 Stevia rebaudiana
TTGTAACACTTAGTGGCACGTGTGATGAACAATCGTATCACGCTCCGACGATTCCGCCGTCGGTTGGGGTGTGACATGTGTTTAAACCCAGGACTATTTACAACGCACTCAATAAAATTCGCATGGTCGATTGAGTAGGCAAATCTCCAATGCAGGTTCTCATGTCCCTTTTGCATTCTAATGGTTATGTTTATTACATTACTACAAGCAGTTTTAACGAGTTAGAAACATTATTTTTCATTCACCCGATATCATTTGATATCTGGCGTGCATTTCCACACGTGTTGATTATATAGATGCCACGTACAATTCAAACCACTATAAAATGCCTTTCATTGAGATTGTTGGTGTAACTTCAACCGGCAATACATTTTCCGTTGCTTTTGCCTTTATGCGTAATGAAAAGACAGTTAACTATACATGGGTCTTAAACTGTCTAAAGTCGACACTAGACAAGTGCATGCTCCCACGTGTTATAGTTACAGATAGGGAAATGGCACTAGTGAATGCATGCAAAGAAGTTTTTCCGGATGCTGCTCGTTCTTTGTAGGTGGCACATTACGCAGAATCTGTTTAGAAGATGTAGGCAATCTTTTAGATCATTAAATGCATGGAAAGAATTTCTTTCCTTATGGGAGTTAGTAGAAAATTCTACAACGTTGGAGTCCTTTTTACTTTGGTTTTCAGGTGTTTTAGAATGTATAAATAAAAATTGGTTGAACGAATACAAGGAAATGTTTGTGTCTGTTTGGATTGATCAACATCTCAACTTTGGAAATAATACAACCAATAGAGTCGAGAGTCAGCATGCAAAGCTAAAAAAATATTTGGACGGTTCAAATTCTAGTTTGGATAGATTTGTAAATTGTATTGACTGAATCGTGAAGTCGCAACAAATAGCAATTAAAGAAAGCTTGGAAAGTAGCAGAATTATCCGCGTACATCAACATAACCTAAGGTGTTTCACACTGGATGAAAATGCCTGAAGTAGGTGTTCTGATTGCCAATAAGTTTGGTGTAATCGTCCATTCTTTAAGCATGTCAGACAGTACGACAATTTTCTCGTTTTGGATTGGTCCAGAACAGATTCAACATCTCAGAGCTCTTACAATTGCCCTAGTTCATGGTGAGAACCATTATGTCATGGTGGAATTACAAGGAGCGTACCCAATGCCTGCTATCACGCCTTATTGAAATTTTCGCAACATTAGCACCACTACGGCTAGATGGGAAACCATGTATAGGTGGCGCCTAGAATTATATACCCAACTTTGTCGTCGTGAAAATGCTTTTGTCGATCTAGATGATTAATTGTTTTAATGTTTACATGTTTACTTTTTTCATAGAGACATCTTTATTTATTTATAATGAACTTTTGCATTTTCGTATTTATATTTGAGGGTCTAGATTATTTATTTATTTATTAAAATTGAATGCCGTTCAAAACAATTTATTAATATTGAATAAAAAGTTGTGACAATATATAAAATAAAATAATATAAAAAAACCTTAATAATTATTCTTTGATTTAAGATTAAAATAATATTTAAGATTAAAATAACATAAAAAGTATTTAGTTATTACTTTAATTATTACTGTTTTAAGGTTAAAAAAACATAATAAAATGATTACTTTTTAACTAAATTGGTATATTTATCCTAACTATTCAATTATACAAATGAGACTCACCTAAAATGCTTAAATTAGGGTTTGTACTTTGTCGTCTGCTCAAAACAAAATTAGGCTTCTCGTAGTTGGTGCAGTCGATTCTCTCTACAGCGATTCGCCGGCCAGCATCTCGTCATCAAGCAGCCCCACTCAGTCAGCCATTTCGCATCAGGTAGTCTCCGATTTGTTAACACTCTGGCTTCATGAATCTTTACTGATTGCTGTATTCAATAACAATCAATGAACTTGATAAGGATCGTTACTCATGTTCCGGATTGTGGTTTCAGAACAACTAAATCGAAAGTTTAATTGTTAGAAAGGTAATCGTCTGGTGTAAGAATATAATGTGGTATCAGAATTTTAGTTAAAATGTATTGCATTTTATGAAATTATTTATAATTGGATGAACATTGAACGCTATAATGTCATTCTAGAACCTAACCATGACATCTTTTAGAACACTGTATTTGATAATATTATATTGGCTCGATCTAGTATAAATTGTGATAGTATTATATTGGCACGAATCCTTATAGATTCTTGTGGTATTATTTTGCCATTTTTATATGGTAGTTTGTGCTGTTTTATGTTTTTTTTTTAAATAATATTTGAATTACCATTTATCAAAATGCTTTGGAACTTTCAGTACATATATACATCATTACATCAAGATCCTATTTTGCTTTTAAAATTTTTTGGTTGTGGGCCTTCTATGAGGAACATGACAACTAAACAAGACTTGCAATGTTTTTTTTGGTTTTTTTAATATTTTATAACAAAACTCTAGCCTTTCTCTCTTGAACCACAATGGACCTAAATTCATTTAGTTCGTTCGTATATGTTCTTGTTTTCTGCATGCTGATTGTTCTACAAGTTTTGTAACTTTAATGTCATGAATGGATCATTTTAAATGTGTATGGTTTGTATTCCACCTTTATGCTATGTTACTATATCTTTTCCTCATCCGTATGATTTGTGAAAGTTCTCTCTTATAATTTTTATGTGTGCCATTGTGAACTAATTTGTAAAAAAATATATTTTGATGAGCTTAAGGTATATAGTATAAAACATACACATACATTTAATGCAATATAAGCATGTAGAAATATTAGGATATGCATTTAAGGTAACTTGAGATATCATTTATAATTATGTGCCTAACAAGACTACCTTTTAAGATTACATACTACTTGTTTTACAAATTTAACATTCATAAATAAGTGATGAAAGCCCACAAGAAATTAATTTTTACAACAAATAACGATTAAACAGTTATAAGTTTCAGATTAAAAAACATTTTTTTTTCATGTCAGCTGCCAAATCACTTTCATGTCACTTAAACCAGTAGTTAGCATTGGAAGGTTATGAGGTTTACTAATAACTTAGTACTGAACCAGATCATATAGTATGTGTATGGAAATAGAAAAATAAAAGATATGTAACTGGAATTAAAACAACATGCTTAGGGGCTTTTTGGTTCACATAATTCATTGGAATTGGAATGTTTTTCACCAAAATTCTTGTTTTTCACTGGAATTGATGTTTTTTTATCACACAGATGACTAGTCTGCGGTTTGCTTTATGTAGTTTGTTATTACGTAGAGGACCTTTGTTTATTTCACATTTATTTCTTTTCGTTTTCTTACGTTAAATATTCTTTTTGTGTTTAGTTGGTGCATAGTACATTGGTTTATAAGTTTCATTGACTTTTCTTTTAAGTGTTTTTGAGAGTTGGAGTATATTTGAGATTTATTTTTACATGATTTTGTTCCCTACTTTGCAAGATTTGCTGGATTCATTTACTTTTTCACAGCTTCTCTAGTAGATCTTTTGTATTTAATTAACTTAATTTCTTATTTTTTTGTGTTTATAAGCTAACCTGATTATTATAGATAGATAAAATTTGATTACTTTTTCCATTACAAAACGCATCGCGTATGTGATTTGCTCGCATCACAATCATGCATAGGATTTTGGAACCAAAAGCATCATAGCGTATCTCACAATTTAAAACCAATGTCCAGGCAATGGTTAGCAAGGCGACAAACATGAGAAGGTGACATAAGGCAAGGCGACAAACTTAAGAAGGTGACATAAGGCTTTCTACTTTTTTCCAGACGATTTTGTGTGCTTTTTAACGCTTGTAAGCAATATCTTTGCGCCATGAGTGCGCCTTGCCTTATGACTACGTGATCTAATAGTGGTGATCTTTACTAATAAAATTCCTTGAGAGATTTGAAACTCATTGATGGATGTTTTAAAGCTTGAGTACTTGGATTGTGATTTGGGTTCCACATCTTATAAGAGCTCATGGAAGAAATCCTTTTTTTGAGGCGGTGTTGGTTTAGGTTTAGGTTTAGGTTTAGGTTTAATTTTCTATTCTCTAGATAGTAGGACTGTAAGAGGCTAGGAGTATAATGGTAGCCCTTGGAATAGAAATGAAAATTTTTTATTATGGGGTGACTTTCACAACGACGTTTGTGTAAAAATATGACAACCATATTAGAGTCTCTATTAAAATAGGTTAGGTTTGGGTTGTTGAATTCTATGAGCTTTAGTCCAGGGTTTCTCAAATGTTTGAGGTTAACCGACACCATTAGTTTGAAATGCGCACATCATGAATACATGGTGCGCGCATCACATGATGTCTTGATGAGTTCACATTGCTGGAGTTGATGCGCAAGTTATGCGGTTGATGCGGTATGATGTCTGACGTAGCCATAATGTAACAATAGACTAGTACCTAACATATTGGACTATTAATTGCAATGGGTATGAGCTTTTCGAATCTAATTGGACCATTGGATAAGCAAAGGGTTAGAGTATTCGAACAAAGATGATGGCACTTATAATTTAGTGTTTAATAGTTGATCTAAAATATTTTTTATAAACAACTTTTTACTAACTTATTTAGTAAAGAACGTCTTGCATACATTATGCGCTCACATCACTCATCGACTTTTGGGACTAAAATGCATTGGAGCGCCACCCGCTTTTTAAAACCAAGCAAAGACCATTAATTCTTGCTTGATGGTTAAAGAGCTACTTCAAATTGATCAAAAGGAGTTTTGATGTTTGCTCAATAATATGTCATGTGTTTTTCAGGTTTAACATTGCTTTCATCTACCTTAAACTTTCTGGAGGTTTGCGTACTATAGATGGAAAGAGTTAATGAGAATGCGAGCCTCGGTTTGAAGTGTTATAAGAAAAGAGGTGACAGAGAAAATACGGAGGTTCAGTTATATGAATCTTTCATATATGATGGAGTGAAGTATATGTTATATGATTGTGTGTATATGTACAACGGAGACAATCGAGATCCTTATGTCGGAAAATTGACAAAAATATGGGAACTTCCGGGCAAAACAAAGAAATTTGCAGTCCGTTGGTTTTTTCGCCCTGAAGAAATTTCAAATTGGCTTGGAGACACCAAGACTCTCGAGAATGAAATCTTTCTTGCAACCGGTGAAGGTCGTGGTTTGACCAACATCAATTCTTTGGTAATCTAAACCTTGAACCTTATCTTTTCCATCGTATATCTTCCTCATGTTCTTTTTGTTAAAAGTATATCCAACTTGGTTTTAAAAATAGCGCCTGAGGCACGTCTTGGCGTGAGATGTGAGGCGCACATATGAAAACGCTTCTTGCACCCTTAGGTCCAAGTTGGTCAACAGTGAGATATGTAGGAGGGTGATATGTAGAAAGTAGAAACAACCTAAGGTATGATGAGATCATGAATGATCTACGTGCTAAACAAACCAATATGTAAACTAGATCAAACATATGCAATTGTTGGTTGTACTCTCTGCGTGCCTCACGCCTTGAATTTTGAGAGCTAAACGCCTTGGAGTGGCTCACGCTTTTTAAAATCAAGATATTCAAGTTTTAAGCTATTATATACAATTTGCACGACCTACTTCAAATGCTCTATTTTTCATATAGAGTCATTGCTTCATTAATACCCTTGCTACAAGCATTAAATGCGTATTGTGTTACTTTGAAAGTGCCACCAAACATGGGCACATAACCATAGAACAATCTACTTGATAAAATGAATCCTACTTGATATTTTCGTTTTGTTATTAATATATGTGTTTTATGCTCACATTTATTATGAAGTTGAAAAGCGACACAAGAATCATACCTAGTAAATCCCACTTGTAGCATGACTACTTGTTGGGTTTGGGGTGGGAGTAAGTGGAGCGTACCTCTATCCTTTAGTCATGCTACAAGTGGGATTTACTAGGTAGTAGCGTAATACAAATATATGAAGATAAAGAGCTCAAGTATTGGTGGCATAATAATTGAAAACGAGTAGTCATGCTACAAGTGGGATTTACTAGGTATGAAGATAAAGAGCTACCATTATACATGTATTGATGGCATAATAATTGAAAAACATAGGTAGTAGCGTAATATCATAAAACATAGAGTCATAGAGCAAGGATATCATGTAAAATCATAGAGCAAGCACATCATGTTATATTGTGGTTTCGAATGATGCACCATTATGCGTGCAACTTGGTGAAATCATTGGAGAAAGCTGTTACTAAAAGCACCCCTGCATTAATAAATCAGTATTTTGGTAATGGTGTGGATGGATATAACATTGAGCTTAATGGGAAGTAAAAATGTGGGCCTTAGATGATTTTTAATTGAACTAGAGTTGGGGTAAAAAGAGCTTGCTTTGGAAATGGTTTGAAATGATCATGAGAAAGAATGAAGGATGATAACAAAACATCAAGGGAGTGATATACGGGTTTAAGCATTTGGAAGATGACCACTAAGTTTTTCGGGTGAGGTGGCACATTGGTGGTGAATGAGAATTGTAAATATTTCTTGAATATGTTGTGTTAAGAAACCTCGAATAATGAGGCATTCACCAAACAATCTCATGAGTGACATAGTTAGATGATATAGGCCATGACATTTTGCATTATTTAAATTCTAAAAACACTTCTTTGATGAGCACAAGATTGGTTTTTTAATCACCTAAGTGAAGTAACATAATGTTGTCGCCGTTGCACAGATGTTTTGCATTTATTATAGGTTAAGTGATGATTTCCTACATGATTACAAAAAGAGATCCTTTGAATGAGTCGAGGTTTACTTCTAATAGTTAGAGTTTAAAACAAGTGACTTGGAAAAGAATTTTTTGATTGAGCTTATGATGATTCATTTTTTGATGAAAAAACTAGGGCATCTTGTCAAAGTTAAATAAGCTTATATAGATACTGAATATAGATAAATTCCATTTATACCGTGGGAGGACTTTGGGTTATACAAGTTTGTATAATCATTAAATTTAGTTTAAGTAAAATAGGAAGTATTTTCTTGCTCATTGTTTGTTTTACTCAACCATCAAGAGTTGTAATGTTTGACAAGAGTGACGTAGCAAATACTTAAGAAAAGTTAAATGGGTTAGTGACATAGTTGTCATTGGCGTGAGACGCAAAGGGGAGCTTTGGGCCTACGTACAAGGCTCTTAAAAAGTGGGTTTAAGATAAGCAAGGCGCATAAGATTAAACATACCATTTTTAGGGGTTTTAGATGTGTTTTAGGCTAGTTTACGATACTTTAGATAAATTTTATTTTTAGTTTAAACATACCATTTTTAGACTATTTTCTAAAGTCTAAAACAGTTTTGGCCATAAATTGAAACACTTTGTCAAAATGTACATGATTATGCCGGAATCCTGTGGATATATTGTTGGAGTATTTTCTAAAACCTTTTCAGAACACTGCCCCCTCGCCTTGCTTTGCTTGAAAGCCTAGGTGCGCGCTCTAGAAAAAATGGACAATTCACAATTTCACCTCTAATAAGGTTATATCGTACTAGTTATGGTGTTGTTAGAGATATGGACATTTCACAACTTCACCTCTAATTACGTTGCTAAACGTGTCTAGGACTCGCCTTAGGGGTGTAGGGCGGCACAATATAAGTCCTTTCTCAAGCATGATTTTATTGGTAACTAACATATGGTTGCCGCATACCGCTAGTTCTGGTATGAATAAGAAATCATTGAATATGGAATTGTTGTAATATAAGTTTCTAGTATAAATTGTGTTTTCCATAACTAGCAAAATTTTCTACCCTAATTGTCACAAGTGTCCTTGTATTTCTTTCTTAGACATTTTGGCTTGCAAAACTTATCACGCAAGCAACTAGTGTGTTGCTTCTTTTAGGCTTGGTACTTTGAGTAACGTCAAGAGTTGGATTTATGGACCATCGTAACATCTTTACGTGACCATTGAGGGTGAAATGAGCTTATCCAACTTGGTGAATTTTGCCAACTTGTGCATTGTTAAGAACAATGTGTTGTCATATGGATTTATCAATATTATTGTGACATCAATCATTAGATGGAATTTATTTATTGAGGTTGAAAAAGCAAGAATTTAATTTAAGTCTATTTTAAGAATGGACTCATCATTGTGATTTTATCGGGGGATACATAAATGTTGCCTTTACATTTGTGGTAACATTTTATCGGTTGGTGCTTTGAAAAGTTACAAAGTCTTACTTTGATATGTAGTATCCACTTGGAGTAGAAAATAAAATGATGGTTTTATCTAACTTTTTAGGCTACACATGTCACATACAACGATCATGTACGCAAGTATACAATAACATTATTGTAGCCATGATAACCTATCCTTGATCCATTTTGGTGCTAATAGTTTGTTAAAATTTTATTTACCAGGATGCAATCATTTGTCCATGCAATGTTGTGTGTCTATCAAAGGACAACCGAAATCCGCAACCATCAGATGAACAACGTAAAGCGGCTGACTTTGTTTTTTATCGTGCTTTTGATGTACAAAACCGTGCTATATTGGATGAGATGGATGATGACATTGGTGGGCTTGAAAGTAAATTCACTTACTCTAATTTCAATATTTTAAACTAGATCTAGTTCTCATTTTCATTCAGTTTCTAACTTTTATTCAAATTTCGTTACAGTTAAATATTTATTTAATAGAAAAGAGAGTGAAAAAACAAGCCCTTTTATTGGAAGTACATCTGACATGAACGAGGAAAACCTAAACATCAAGAAATCAAATGAAAAATTGCATGATCGACCCTTGAAGAAAATCAAGTCTGATGATAAATGTGTTGAGGCTGGAGTTGCTCGTGATTTCAAGAAAAAGACGGATTTGCCCTCCATGGTTAATATGGCTGATAAGGGTGAGATGAAAACAAGTATTGTTCCTGTTGAACAAATGGGAAATATAAAAAGAAAAAACAAGACTCCAACAGGTTCTGATGAATTACATGATCTACCCTTGAAGAAATTGAAGTCTGATAAAAAACCACCCGAGGAAAAACGTGTTACTCCTGAATTTGAAAGATTTGATAAAATGTATCTGAAGAAATCGATGGTTGATAGTAAATCAAAACATTTAGAAAAGTCACATACTGATGTTAATAATATGATTACTGCAAAAGTAACATCAGATGATTTGGAATGCAAAAAGTATAAGGAAAGAAGAGATGATGGTTCTTTTAAGGTACATGATAATAAGACATGCGTCAATTCGAATGCGAAAGATTTGGGACCATTATCTAAAGCAAAATTTGAAATTTCTTTGGATATTCGTGGGAATAAAAATAATTATAATATTGAGGAAGCTAAAGAAGGATCTGCTGTGTCAACTGATAAAGTCAATAAAAACACATGCCAGATATTTGTTGTCGGTCCCAAGCCAAATGCTGTAAGTTGATTCACAGGAACATCATTTAATTCTCTCGCATTTTTATTATATTTTTTATGTAAATTTAAATAAGGGAGAAATGAATTTTGAGTTCATACAGGGTGACACCTATACTTTTGGTTTATGCATCTGTTTCTTAATTAGATTTATTATATTTAATGCAATTGTTTACAGTTTTCCTATGTTTAAAACAATAAAATTAGCCCGGACTGCCAAACAGCCATTAATTAAATTTATTTTGTATATGTTTCTTAATTTTGACATCTTAGATTTGTATATATTCAATACTAACATTAACCCATCTACATTTCATGGAGAAGCTGTTATTTATGTTTACATGAATAATCATTTTAACTTTTATGTTACTGAACTCTTGTTCTGGTTACTAATAACTTCATTTTTAAAAAATTTGTTTCAGGAAACAAGCCGTTGGTTTAAACAACCTGTAAGTCTTCCTTAACTTTTATATAATTAAATTATCTTCATTTTTCTTATAAGTTCCTCTAAAATGATCTCAGAGTTCCTTTTCTTGATCTCTGTTTTCACTTTTATATTTTATTTATTAATTAAATTATTTGTTTTTATCTAGCCTTGGGAGGTTAGGATGAAGAAAGCATATGATAAAGGAACCGCCATCCTGCTCCATAATTTGGATCCATATTATAATTCACGAGATATTGAGGTAATTAATTTTTTTTTCTTGAAGTAGGTTATATTTATTTAACTATATTATCCATATTAAAAAAAGAAATAAAATTTCTATGTAACTTTGACGTCACGTGTTGAGGTAATTATTTTTTTTTCCTTGAAGTAGGTTATATTTATTTAACTATATCATCTCTTGTAATCGTATGTTTTTATAAGGTAAATAATAATCTGACTGTTGTTTTCAGAATATAATTTGGCATGCTTTTAAAGAGGATTGTGATGCAAAGATTTTACAGCACACTTCAGTATCTAGCCCACATTATGGTATTTTTCAAGAATTACAGGAGTGGAAATATTTATTTATTTATTAATATTTTTTACTCTTATATGTATAAATGAAAAATAAAATTTGAAACTTCTTTTTTCTAGCTCAAGCTCTCATTTTACTTAAAACAAAGGAAGCAGCTCACAGGATTCTTACAAAATTGGATGAAAAATGCTTGATGTTATCACCTGGGAGTCAAATATTCATGTAACTTTTCTAAACCAATTGAATTAATATTAGATCAAAATTTGATCTTTTTTTCTTAACGATAATGTCATACTAAACCAATATACTTTCTCATTTTGCCCAAAAAAGACCCTAATTACAAGTTATTACACATTGAAATCCTTCAATTTGTTTGATTATGAGCACAGTTATTACATATGTCATTGTTTGTTGACATGGATGTCATGCATACTTTTTTGATGACGTGTAAAACTGCTTTATTAACAGTTGACCACTTTAAACAAAGTCTTAAAATTATTTTTCATGATAAAAAATAGTTACATAAACGGTGTATGTGGTTTGGGCAAAGTAACGTGTTTTGGTACTAAAGTTTAAAAGTAACGAGTTTGGGGTTTGTGCTTTCAAGTTTGTAATGAGTTGGAGAGTATTAAGGCTAACTTCTTTTTCACTTGTCTGTTAAATTAGGTTGAGATGACCAAAATACCCTTTTACATTTCACCATTTAACTAAAAAATTAACGGAGGTTAGCCCTAATATTCAAACAAATGAGTCGTTCGTACATTGCATGCAAAATAAGATTGTATGTTGGTTTTTATGTTGGTATTTTAAACTCTTTTTCTTATTTTTTATCTTATTTATTATTTTATCATTGCTTTCATCATTATTTTTAGCTTTATTTCTGACCATATAATATTATAATTTTTTGTACAGGCCTCTTGTTGGTACTCCTTGTCCACCGATATCAACAAAAAAGAATCCTATATTTTTTGGTCATCTGACTATTGATAAAGCTAGATTTAAGAATCAACACGAGGTATGTTACATTTCATTTAAATATTATTTTCCAAAATTAAACATTACATTATATTATGGTTTTATTTTCTAGGATGCAGCTGTGTCCACGTCACATTTTTCACAGTCAAATACTATCGAATATGATATGGCAATGGAGTGGTGTGTACTACAATTTAAGTCCGCAAAATGGTGGGAAAAATTTCATGAGGTTAGAACAACTTTAGTTTTTTAATACACACCAAAATTACATTTTATCTTCAACTCTTGCTTTCAATTTTTCGTTAAATTCCTGAAATTTGTTTTATTTTAGCAACAAAGGCGCGAGTTGGAAAATTTTAAGAACAATCTCAAAAGAAGTGTGCATAAAGCTTCATACAATTGTTGATAGTTTTCACTAATGTTGCAGTCAAGGTAGAATACATTTGTTCTTTAGATTATATAAAATATAATTTGATTCAATTCAAGTAATCATATAGTGTTTATACAGAATAAGAGGAAAGATGACTTAATAATTTCTCTTGCAGTTATACATTATGACATTTGTTTAATGTGCAGAAAAAAGCGCATACAATACAGCACCATCTTGAAGTAGTCCACATGTGATCAAATTTTGATTTTCTAGTTATTATGTATGATAACTGGGCTTTTGTGTCTCGATGGCATTGCCGTCTTCGATTTTCTATCAATTGTGTTGCAACATGTTTCAGTTTTTGCCTCTGATAGGCGCATGAACTTGGTAATCGGTTACCTCCATTGTCGGTTCGTTCATCTCTAGATGTCATTTCTTCATAGCATTGCAAGGTTAACCGATGGATCCTCTACGCTCGATTCAAAATTATATTTAAACACCTAGAATGTCTCGAGTGTCATTCTGGTTGTTCACTTGGTAATATGGTTATTTGGTTTGGGTTTCTGGATGTTATCTGTTGAAGCACCAAACCAAATATTGGAGGAGGGAGAGGGGTGGTTTTGGGTTGTTTGGTTCGGGTGTAATGAGTTGGTTCTAATCGTTAATCGGTGTGCATGGGTCGGTTTGGGTTGGTTTTTGGGTAAATTCAAACCCAAACACAAAATTTTGGTTTTTCTATTCTTAAACCCGTCTGGGTTTGGTTTTTGGTTTTCGGTTTCTTGTCTGGGTTAAGTTTGGGTTTCGGTCTTTTCGATTTTGTACATGAGTTCAGTTTAAAATAATTTTACCATCACATAAGACTCTAAACATATAAAAAAGGTTAAAGGTTAATTTGATGAAGTGTAAATAGTGAGCTTTTCCTATTTATAAAAGAAGTCCCCCTTAATATTTCTTTAATTCTTCATGTCAGATCAAAACAAATGATACATTCTTCTTTTTTAGATATAGTATTCTTATATTTTTCATTCATGATTCAAGAGTGATGAATATAAAAACTATATTATCATTATTTACAACTAACTCAAAGTTACATTAGTTTTTTTTTCTTTTTTCAGTTAATATTTTAGGAAAACCAAAACCAAACTAAACCTGTCGGTTTTATTTGTGTTAGATTATTTCAGTTTGAATTTGGTTTTGGTTTTTTTTTTTTTTTTTTAAAATTCATGCACACCCGTAGTTAATTAGGTTATACTAACTAGACAAGATTGCTAGATCGGAATAGTTACAAATACAAATAACTCTCTATTATTGCCAAATATGATTATTTTTTTTAAATGTTTTTCCCAGACCAATTTCTTGCAAATCACTTGAAGCTTTGAAATCGATTGAAAAACTTATTCAACCACGTAAACAAGCCTAGAAGATCGCTTGAAAACATTGTTCAATAGAATGAACATTGAAGCCTTGAAATTAGCTTGTAATTCTTGTTTGGTAGAATGAACTTTCCTTAAGAACGTTGAAAATTGCTAGAATGTTACTGCCGAAATGTATCTTGAATTTCCCTTGGATGGATTATGGAAAAACATGAAATGTCAGAATCGATAATGATTTGAATATTAGAAGTTCAGAACCTAACAGATAGTTTGTTTGTTTGTTTTTTTTTTGTTTCCCAAAAGAGTGTAGGTAGAAAAAAGATTTACCAAATATATGTAGTTGAAAACTTATTTACCAAAATGCGTGATTTCTTATGAATTTATTTAAAAATTTTAAAAATATCAACTAAAGATCAAATCCATTGATATCCAATAAAACATTCAAAAAACCTAAGTGAATAAACTAAAAAAATTAAATATTTTTAATTTATTCCCTTATCCAGAAACCATTTTGTTAGAAATTTTTTTGTTAAGTTTTTAGTATAATTCTTTAGTATATTATCCAATAAAATTTAAAGTCAGAAAATAAAGTATGAAATTAAATTTTTTTTTTCATTTCGATAAATAATTATCAAATCATCCATTTTGTTAAATAAGTTTTCTATCCTATATTAGTTTAGAAAAAAAAACTGCATAATCGAGATCAGAATAATGACACAAATGGAATTCAAAGGAGAGTTCACAAAAATAGCATATCGTTCTCCAAGCTAGACTGCATCCTTTTTTATATCTTTCAGTTAAGTTTCGTTTTGCTTCATGTGATTTGGTTGAAATAACCCTTTTGCTCCAAAGATTTAAAAAGTCATTTTTTGCTCCATGTGGTTTGCGATATGTCTCTGTTAACTCTAAACCACTAACACCGTTAATTTTTTTCCGTTAACTGAAGGTATTTTAGACTTTTCACCAATGAAAAACTAATAATCTAATTTTGTAATCTAGTGTGTTATACAAGGACCAATTCAGTAAATAATCAATCAACACAACCTAAACACCCAAACCCCTCCTGATCGTTCCATGCCCTCAGTTCATGACTGTGCCTCCATCGCCGGCGACCTCCCTTACCGCCGATGACCATACCATACCTCCACCATCACCACCACTCCTCACCTAAACCAGACCCTCTCACCATCGCCATCGCCTAAACTAGACCCTCCTACTATAGCCATCCATCACAATCGCCCCGATTAGTTCTACCGCCAACACCTAAAACATCACTAGGTCTTCAATCGCTGACCAGAACAAGAGGAGAAAGGGGATTAGGGTTCAAAATTCCATCGTGGAACCAACCTCAATCTAGGGTTTCAGTGTTTCAGCCGGATAAGACGCCTGAAGACGACTCCAGCATGTGGTTGTCGTCGGAAGACGACTTCAACACGTTTGAACCAACACTATATATCCCCTCTAGCTATCTCTTCCAAAACCTATATCTATTTGAGCAGAACTGTTTACCATCGTCATCGTCCCTGTAATCGAATCTTTAACCACTGATTTGCTTGTGTCTCTGGTCTGTTAACCGCAATTGAAGGGTTACCAGAAATCCCCAAATTCAAGCTAAACTAGAAATCCCCATATTGAAGATAACCCTAATCGAAGGTAAAGACGAATTGGGGCTGGATCCGTCATGGTGGGTGGAAAACAACCTAATCGAAGGTGGATCTGTAATGGTGGTGAGTGTTCGGTGCGATTAGGGCTGTATTTGTGATGATGGTGGGTGGAGAACAGTTGTAACACCCCGAATTTTGGATATTGTGATTACGAGAATTTAATAACATTCCATCTGTTTAATAGCGTTCTTTCGATTAGAATCTAGTATTTAGAACCTTAGAGTTTCTAAACGGTACCTTAGTTTAACTAAGTGTTTATATGGAATAAACGCTTTGGTTATATTCGTATAAGAATTTAGAAGCATTTGAGTGTATGCGAAATTTTGATCTGAGCGACGGTTTAAAAGTTACAAGCTTAACGAGGAGCGTTGAATAGGGCCAAGATCTAAATACCTCATTTGGGGGTGAAACCAATGGGGTTAGATAGAGAATTAAAAATCGTGAACGTAGGCGAAAACCGCGCGCGAAACGGAGTTCGAACG
>WOUH02000012.1:6251999-6268249 GCA_009936405.2 Stevia rebaudiana
GGCGCATTTGAGACTTAACTTCCCCGTAAATTTAAATTCAATTATGTACCGAATGGTTTTAACAATGTTAGTATGCTTGATGAAACATGATAAGAAAGACAATTGAAGATGAAATTAAGCAATTACCATTAAAGCAAATAAATGTTAAACATTCAAATTACTCAAAATAAAACACTATCAATACATATTAAATTGTTTGGTTTATCTAAAAAAAAAATCTCTAATCCTCATCCGAGTCTAAGTCCTGCTGTGGGAATACCACACGTGTATAATGATGTAAAACTGGACGAGGACGACGGATCTTGTGCCCCTGCCTAACTAGATCATCGTGATAGTGGTCCATCATCCATCGAGTCATCTCATGAGTCTCTCTCTGAAGATAAGTAGCCTCTCTCGCTAAATGAAGCGACTCAAACAGTATTACCGGAAAACAATGCCTTATTGTCAATAGGATAACCTTGACTTCCGGAATAACCGTAACCATCGTTGTTGTCGTTATATTTCGGATAACCTTCACTACCAGAATAATTGTAACATTCGTTGTTTTCGTTGTCGGAAGGAAAAAGATCATTCCACCAAGACATTTTCAAAACTAATTTCGCGTTAATATTAAACTAATTGTATTGAATTGAATCGAATGAATAACTATATGAAAAACGATCGTTTATATAGAAATTTTTAAGGAAATATTACATCGTATCAAATAATTCAACCGTACGGCCCGCAGAATATTACATCGAATCAAATAATTATAAAAAATATATATATATATATGGCATACGGCCTGTGGGGTGGGGTGGGGGATAAGTAGGGTCCGAACAGTAGGGCCCCTCTTAAAGTAGGGGGAGAACCTTTATATAAAATTAAAAAATTGATGGAATGATAAAATGTCTAAAATGACCTTTTGATTAAAAAAAATTGATAGTGACACATGTAAAAATCTTATGTTTTGGGTGAAAAAATGGTTGGATGAGAGTTAATGTGTTAATGATTAATCCATTTCACATGGGTTACCACATATCCATCCCCTATATATATATTTAGGGATGTTACATTAAGAACCAACTTTTGTTAAAACTAAAAAAATCATTTATAAACACATTTTTCAAAAACCAAATTACCTAATGTTTATAAAAAAAATTTATAAATATATTAATGTATTCATAAGTTTAATATGCGTTTATGTATATATATTAGTATATCTATTTGTTTTATAGTTCCTAGTGATTATACTAGTCTCTTAAAGATTTATATATCTTGATTAGATAATTGTTATATATGTTTTGTAAATATACTAATGTGTATATATATCAACTTTTATCATAAACTATTTTAAAATCATTGACATAGTTGTGTTTATCAAGATGAAATTGTCTCACAAAATAATTCATGAATCATCTATTACTAAACTTGTTGCTTGCATTTTAAAACTTTTTTTTTACTAAAAAGGCAAAAAATAAAATAAAATTTAAAAACCGAGAACCGAATATTTTGGTTACGGTTTTAAGCAAAAACGAATCAAACCGTTCACACCCCAAATTTTTTATATGCATCAAGTTGAGCTCTAATTGCAGGTTAATATCATTTGTGTATTGGTCGGTTTTATTTGAATTAACATTATTAGATAATACAAACTTTTTTTATGAAAATAATTGTTTTAATTGTTCAATAATCTTACCATTAATCCCACTTAATCTTTCATATATGTCCATGTGAAACACACCCAATTTTATGACATGCTTTGATGGGAACTTATTGTGGATTCCACTTTGTTTTTAATTGGATCGAACATCGAAGGTTATCACTTGTCTGCTTAATAATGCTGTAAAAGTGTCTTAAAAAGTAGAACTCTAATAATTAATTAAACTTATCATCATAGTAACTTGCACCATATGTGTAATATAGTTGGTAAAAAGGGCAGTTACCAAAGCCTTTAAAGATATTTATACGTGATTTTTATGACTTTTTGCTTTAGATATTCCACCTCACTTTATGATAAATGAAGTTTTTTAATCATAAGTTAATTAATTGGTTAAATATTTCCTTATAATTCCAAATCAAACTTAATTGGTATATTTGGAGACCTAACCAAAAAGAAAATATCAAAAGGTGCATAGCCTTATTGGTACTCTATGTACGTACTATTTTAGTGAGAGGTCCATGGTTCGAAACCATTCTAAGGCGAAAATGGGGCAGAGGAAGGTACGAGAGTTTTCCTGTAAACCAGGTTTCTTCCTTAGGTGATTTAGAGTTGTGGGCATACCTGGGTAACCACGTATGTTGTCAACTTTGCTAATGGGGGGCGACCTCGAGACGTCTCTGATTGCTTTTAAATAAAAAACTAAAAAGAAAATAAATTTTGAATTATTTCACAAAAATAATAAAACTTTTGCTACGTAAAGTATTAGTACTTCCAAAATTCATCCATTTATAATATATTTCGTTTAGAGTAAATTACACTTTTCAACTTTTACGTTTACCCTGATTTTTAGTAAATGTCCTTCACCTTCAAAATTGATAGATATCATCTTTAAACTAGTCATATTCATTGCACATGGGAGTATTTTTGGTTTTTCTATAATTAGAAGGACCTTTGTGGTAATTTAATGAAAGAATAATTTTATTAAAACCCTCCCACCCCTTCCTACTTATCAGTCATTCTCTCTCCATCAGGCGACAATCTCTGACATCCCTATCTCTCCAGATATCACGACCCACCAAAGGTTGTTTGGTTGATGTCATCGCTGCTTTTGAGGCCTCACAATGACCATCAAACCACCTTGTCTCCCGTTGACTTCTCTCTCACCACCGAATCGTTGTTATGGAATCATCTACTCGTGAGTAGGGGCTTGTGGCTGAAATCGATGATAATTGAGTAATTTGAATCAATGACCGTTAGTAAAGGCATGTGTAACAGCCCAAAACAAAACGTTAATTTCATAGAAATCTAATTTCTCAAATGATGAATTTTGATATTAAAAACTAAATATAACCTTTTTATAAAATTGACCTAAATTCCAATGTAGTACTTTTATCACATCAGGTTTCTCAAATGATGAATTTTGATATTAATTTCTTAGAAATTTGGTTTGAAATGAATGAGATATTACCTTTCGAAGTTTATATAAATTAAAAAAAAAAAAAAAAAAAGGCCAAAATCGGATAACAAACACCCAAACAGTCACCCCTAACAGGTTTAGATCCAATCAAAAGAAAAAAATAATAATAATAATAAACAAACCAAAAACATCGGATAACAAACACCCAAACAGTCTAACATCGATCATGAACACCCCTAGATAGGTTCGCCCATGTCAAACGCAACCAAACATTAAATAAACAAATTCTCAAAGATATGAAATAATGATCATGGTCTCAACAAACACAAAACCAAAGGTGAAAAACAATTCAATACAAACCAAGATACGAATCATTAGACCTTTATTTTACTTGTTAGCAACCAAGCACACACATTCTTAATCTCAAACTCTATTATCATCAATTTGTCTTCTTATTAGCCGCACCCATGGCAAAGAACTCGGTGATAACCTCAAGTGGCATGCCTTTTGTCTCAGGAACTTTAAAATAAACGAAAAACCAAGAAATGGTGCACACGACCGCGTATATTCCAAAAGCACCCGCTAGACCAATGGTGGTGAGCAACACTGGAAGCGTGTAGGTGACGATGATGTCACCAACCCAAAATGTAAGTGCACAAATGGCAATACAAAGACCTCTAACACGAGTCGGGAAGATCTCAGAGCAAAGCGTATTGGGGATCGGGCCAAAGCCCATAACAAAAGTGCAGAAATAAACCACAACACTTATGGTTGAAATAACTGCATGAGCAACTGATCCCATAGGAATAATATTACTCAAAACTAACACAACGAGTGATACTATTAGAACCGGTAGCGTAGCTAGAAGCAACATCCTGCACAAAATAAATTAAAAAAATGTGTCATTTTTTTGTAAGTTTGTGAAAAGGTATATGTGTGGAATTTACCTTCGGCCCGCTACGTCTATGAGTCGCATGGCAACACCGATGCTAGGAAGCATTAAGAGTGTTGTGAGACCACTGATCAGAAAAGAAGCTGATACTGAATTGATTCCCATGTTAGACATAAGAACTCCTACACCGGCTTGTTCAAGGATTTGAGGAGTGTAATACAAAACGCCGTTTATGCCAGAAAACTGTTAAAAATTAAAAAATTAAGTCCATTGCTAAAAATATTTCAAAAAATATGGTGACACTAACAAGATGAGTAGGTCGGGTAAAAATGCTGAAAAGTTCGAATTTATTACAAGTTGCAAACACGTTTTTTTCGTTTATTGATATATATCTTTTATGATCAAGGTTGTAGAAGGCGCTAGGCGCTACCTAGGCGGTGAGGTACCGCCTAGGGATTAATCGGTAGTAATTGGGATTAATCGGAATTAAGCGGATTGACATGTTATATGTAAATTTTCAAAATTATATATGTATATTAACATTTTTATACAAAATTTATATAAAATATATAAAAATAATTAAATAATTATATTTTTATAAATACTTTGAAGATTTTGACAAATTTAAATAGATTTTAGTCATTTTTATTGATTTTATCCAAAATTTGACCAATGTTGACTTTTTTTAACAAATTTTGACTGATTTTTGGGGATTTTGACCGATTTCTGGCCGCCTAGACCCGCCTAGCGCCTAAACAGCCGCCTAGGCCAAAATTGAGGCGTCTGGAGGCCGATTTTTACAACACCGTCTATGATTATGATTATTAGAACAATATAATAATATCAAGCGAGTAAGAAGATTGTATAAGGTGTCTAGCCTCTATTTTAAAGGTATTTGGTTTTAATCTTGCTATAAAAAGATTCTATACATTACAAGTGACTTTTGACTCATTTGATTATTCTTCTTTGATTAATTGTTTTTATCTGACTTGCTGAGATTATGCATCACCCAAATCAACTAAAATATAAGTAACTGATTAATCAAACATAATGCACACCTGTTGTAGTATTTGAATCCCAACACCAACAATCAATGCTTCTTTGATACCAGGCTCAGTAAGCTCAGCCCAACTTGTCCCTTGTTTAGTAGATGGGGGTGGCTTGATTACACCCGATTGGATCGGGTTCTGACCCGTTGCATCATCTAAGCAAAGAACTGACCTACTAACAAGAGCCGAGGCTCGAACCGCATCACCATCACCCGAAACAGGGAGTGCAGCAACGGACACGCGTCTAGATTCACCACCACCTTCCTGGTGTAAGTAGATCCTCTGAAGCCCACCAGATTTCTTCCTATCATCCGTCTTCCTATACGCCAACTGCCACCCGCCACCAATCCCCATGGCATTAGCCGTCTCATTAGGTTGCGTCGCATTTAACAAACTACTTCGTGACACAGGGGCAATCATGTCTTTATCCATACCCGTTGAGGTACGCGATAGCAACGGGCTTTTTAGATTTGTATCATCAGTTTCATCTCCAGATAAATTCCCCTTTTCGTGATTACTCTCGACATCCCAATTATCGGGTTTTTGCTGGTCTCCATGTAACATGCTACCAAAGTTTGGAAAAATCATGCTTCCGGTTTCATTTTGTTTTTCATGAACACTTCCAAATAGAGTCACCATCGGGTCCATCATGTGTTGAACCATGCTTCCTTGACGTGAAGCCATGAATAAAGAGCTTTGGCCCCTAACCGGTTTAGCAACCCATGATTTACCCTCTTCTGCACCATATAACTTGATCTCATCTTTCTCTTCAACATGATCTTCACTAAGCTCGTTGTCCGCATTGATCACGTACTCTTCGACTGAGGTTTCACCTCCCACTCCTAGACCTTCGACTAGTAATGCCATTTCACCTGAAAAACAAATCCACGTAGTGGAAGTTATGTTTTATTAGGAGAGACAAAATAGGTGGGATCGGCGGTTAATTAACCGCCTTATGTATTAAAACATGTGGATATAAATAGTTCTTTTGGTTGTTAACAAAAATTAGTTATTAATGAAACATCTCCATATATCTATATATATATTTCAAAGTTCGCTATTAATAGCGTTGCCGTTCAACCTGGAAGTTGAACGAGTTGGTTTGGCATAGCTAGATTTTTTTATGAGCCGGAAAAGTAAGCTAGAGCTTGGCTTGTACAAAATCAAGAGATTATCTAGAAAAAGTTTGTTTATTTTTATTTCGGATTTTTCAAAAAACTCGACCTATGTCATTAGCAATTTTTTCTATCCAATACTTATCTCTTCATGATAATTTTATTTCTATCAATAAAAATAACCAAGTAAATATATATAAACATAAATTTTAATTAGCCATGCGTCGAGTGAACCTTGTCTTGGCTCAACTCGATTCGTTTAAAGAGCTAGAAAAGTGAGCTAGAGCTCGACTTGTAAAAAAAGATCTTGAGCCAGCTTCTTGCCAAACTTTTTGAATCTGATCGTTATTCATTATGGTTTGTTTTATTAGAAAAATATAACAAAGGAAATATGTGTGTATATATTTTATTTAATCTAAATCTACCAATACTAGCTAGGGATTGGATCGATTACTATACAAGGCAGCTCAACTTAAGATATTTACGAACAAGCTTTTCTCGAGTCGATTGAGGCATGAAATTAGTAAACAACCCTAAACACTAATAGAATGAGTTCAAGAAGCGAACCTGAGACATCCTCTTTGCCACGAAGCGCTTGCAACACCATTTTAGCCTCATTCATCTTACCTTTGCTAACCAACCACCGTGGCGACTCAGGCAAGAAGAACACCGTCAATATAAAGTATGCAATGGAAGGTAACGAAAGGACACCTAGCATTAGTCTCCAACTAGCATTGGAATTCAAAGACATACAAAACACCATTGTGTATGCTAAACACATTCCAATACTTCCTGTAAACTGTGGGAGAGTATTTAGTAGTCCCCTAATGTCTGAAGGGGCAGTTTCGGAAATATAAAGGGGAACAAGTGTCACAGCTAGACCAATCCCAAATCCATCAAGAAGTCTTGCCACTAGCAAAACATAAACATTTGGAGACCAAAACATTACAAGACCACTAATGAAGTAGAACATTGAAGAAATAATGAGCATCGGACGCCTTCCGATAGCGTCTGATACAGATCCTGAGAATGTTGTTATCACCGTAGCTCCAATGAGCGACATAGCCACGATTAGCCCTTCGATTGTAGGTTGTGTCTCTAAATGGAATTCTTTTTTTATGTAAAGAACAGCTCCTGCACAATTAGAGTATGATAAATATCAGTCACGAGTTTTGAATCCAGCTTTCACTAGTTATGCCTTAACCCCTTAAAAGCCAACTCTCATGTTAGCCTAGTGTAAGTTGGCTTCACCAGTTCACCTGGCCCCTATTGGTTAGCAGGGTATTGGTAAGGGTCGTGAGTATATCCAAATAGGTCTCATGGTTACCATACATACCTACTTACACACAAAATTGTGAAATTCTTGTATTATCCTATGTACCTGCGATTGTGGCATTATCCCATCCTTGCAACATGTTGCCGATTGCAGCGGCAACGGCTACATACACAGCTCCCTTCGACATTTTTGCTCGTGTGAACATCAACAAGATTTTCTAAAAGTGATCCGATCGTTGTACCTTCGTGAATAAAGAAAGAAATAAAATCTAAAAGCAAGTTAAATATAATTTGAATCGTTTTTTTTTTCTCTTAAAACGTCTAAAAGGGAATGTGCATTCCGATCCTCAGGTATTATCCAATGAATCTAAAGCATTATGTACTATCAATAGATCGATCTAGCATATAACTAAACGTGCAGGAACATATTCTTGATATATAATTGTACTATTTTGCAAGGTAAAAAAATATACAACAAAAAAACTATTACCTAGACAACTATCATACCAGTTTCAGTAAAAAATAAAAATCGACAATCATAAGTAGAATCAAGCAATTACACAAATCTATGAACTCAGTGAAGATCAATCAATGTGAGATTCATCAAGGTATTTAAAGCATTCTGTTAAAGATCTTGACAAGAAATTCTTTTAAGGTTGCCGAAATTTGCATCAAACTGATCACCTTTGAACAACCATATTTACAACAATATTCATCAAGATTCAAGAAAATGGAAGTGATGCAGTAGTGAAGATCATAAAGAAGAATAGAAATTTTGCGATTTGATATTATTATTAGTGAAGAGAGAGAGAAAGATGGGGGAGAAAGAAGAGGAATGTTACCTGGTCATAACAAATACCAGTTCTTGAGGGTTTACATGCGAAGAACATGGTATGGTATGCAATGTCGAATGATGATTTGTAAACATTTCATGGTTCCGATGTTTTCATATGAAGATCCTAAATTTAATGATAGTTATCCTCAAAACATGGAAATGTCCACTTTCTACCTAAATTGTGTTCCTCTTAAATCACGTTGTTATGCCCCCTTGGTTCTTTTGGTTATGGTTATGGAATATTCCGTTTATGGGTCAAATTGAAAATACAAACAATTTTGGTATTTTGTTGTTAGAAAAATACAAAATAAATAAAAAACTAAAACAATGATTGGTTTTTTGTAATATTTAAGTTTTTCATGGTCCGGTAATAGCGGTTTTTCTTTTTTTATGAGATTTCTGGTCATTTTTTATTTTAAATTTGTTTAGTTTATATTATATTTTTGTAAAATGATAAACATGATTCATATTATTATATATATTAAATTTCAAAAAAGTAATAAAATAAATTAAAAGGCTGGTTCTATTTACGGAGCTGATTTCAAGTTCCAAACCATTATTTGAACAATTAAACTTGGTTAATTTTTCAAATCTTAAACCATGAACAGGATCATATAAAATCTTTCAAACCTTTAACTCAACAATTAACCCGGTTATTCAAATCCTAAAGCGATCATATAAATCTTAAAGTGACCAAACAAAATGATTTATTTCAGTTAGAACAGCTAAGTCGGTTTTCAGTGCTTTATAAACACCCTAATAGAAGCTAATCACAGTGTTGTAAAAATCGGCCTAGGCAACATTCAGTCGCCTCGATTTTGGCCTAGGCGGCTGTCTAGGCGCTGGGCGGGTCTAGGCGGGTCCAGACGGCCAGAAATAGGTCAAAATTCCCAAAAATCAATTAAAATTGGTTAAAAAAAAAGTTAAAATTGGTCAAATTTTGGTAAAATCAATCAAAAATGGCTAAAATATATTAAAATTTGTCAAAATCTTCAAAGTATTTATAAAAATATATTTTTTATATATTTTATATAAATTTTATATGTATATGTTAATATATATATAGTTTTGAAAAATTACATATAAAATTCCAATCTGCCTAGTTGTGATTAATCCCTAGGCAGTACCTCACCGCCTAGGTAGCACCTTAACGCCTTCTCCAACCCTGGCTAATCATGATTGATAGTACTTTAAGATCGTAATAATTCCTCAAGTGTAAAGATAATCTAACTCCTCATATCTAATTCCTTAAGTTACAATGATCGCCTCGAGAAGGTAATCTAAACACTCGTTAAAGAAAGTTGTTCAAGAACCACCAACCCGACAATCTGAGCCTATACTCTCGTTAACAGCATAAGAAAAAACGAGTATACAAACAACAGAAAACATGAATAACCAAATCAAACACAAAAGTTGAAGTTGAAGAGAGAAACAACATGAACTTTCAACAACATACATACAAACCCATAATAAGTTTTTATTTTGATTTAAACATAAGTGGCAACTAACGACTTCTTGGTTTCATCAACAATGGAACTAGATTGAGCTTCTCTCAACTTGAAAACATTCTCAATCACCGACAGTTCTGTCGCAGTAGTATCTGACCCACAAAAGGCAACCCAATCGTTAACGGTTAACCCGCCTGCAATCACTTCACTCCCACGGTTAACCGTGCCCGCAACCAACGGGACCTGCAAGAGGGTTGATAGTTCATCCAAGTCTTCAACCGATGTGTGAGGATGAACCAACCCACCTTTGTTTGAAAATGCACAATAACTACCAACAAGAACATTTCCCGCAATTGTTTGTCTGAAAACTTCAACACCAAGAACATCAGCCATCATTTCCTCTGTTTCCTGAAAACATATTCACCCGAAATATTTAGTGAAATGACAAAAGTACCCCCAATATTAATATCTAATAATCCATGGTTACCTTATCAAGATCGGTATGTGTAAGAGCAACATGATCATTGCACGCCATGCAATTACCAAGAGCAGATAACCTCTCATTAATTCGTTGAACAACTACCGCATCAGGCAGGTTGTTCTTCAAGTGTTGAAGTTCTATAAATCCGATTAAACCGTATAAATTGAGATCAATAACAAAGAAAGTCCACTTTCAAAATACAAAATCTTGTAACTGATATATTTATTTAAAATTCAAATATTTTAATTAAAACTATTGTAATAAGACCTTACCTTGATCAGTAGTAGTATGAGGCAAAAGAAGGCCGTTTTTATTTCCTACAAAATAATATCTAAAATCAGTAATCAAAGCCGATAGCGCGTGTGGTAACAGAGACTGAAAAACTTTTGAAATGTTTACCAATGCAAAGTCTTCCAATAATCCTTGTACCACCAATGGAGGTTTTAACAACAGGAATCACATCAGCTAACTCAGACTCAAAAACACTGCAAATTCACGTTCAACTTCATGTAACACGTTCAAAGACAACATATTATAACACCAATCACATGAACAAACCTGTAGAAGCTTTCAGAGCCTTCATTTGCTACCAAGCAGTATGCGTTGGTCAGCTTTGTGAATACACCAATTTCAGATGAGTTTTCAAACCGTAGCCCTAAAATACAAATGCATCATTAGATGAGTAATATAAAAATGATTGTAATTCCATAGAATTATGTTAATTTACTTTGTATAAACTATTATAGTGTAACTTCAGATTTAACTACTAATTGTTAGGTTGATTTTAAAAAGCGCTCTTGAGGCTAAGAAGTCACATCCTCTACATCTTCTCAAAGCAGAAACTAAATGTAATTTTGATATTTGATACCCTTGAATCATCATTTTCAAAGATGAAACACTAACCAACAACATCATTGACATCAATGAAAAGTAGCACAGAGAAAGTATAAGACTATAAGTTAGCTTACTTGTAGCCATGGTGAAATTGCAAGTAGATGGATGGAAAAGGGTTCTGGATGCAAGAAACCTTCAACATAACCAGTGAATATAACTTCAGTTTAGGGATTTTGAATTTTGATCTAAAGTAAACATAAACAGCAAAAGGAATATGATCGTATCAAGTAAACTATAAAAATCCCAAATTTAATATAGATCATAACCTCAATCTTTACACAAGAAACAAATCGATACGTATCTTGATCGGTTCATTGGATTTATAATACGTATCGATTCTAAGGTTCAATGTTAAGTAATTTATAGGCAAAATATGTGTCTCGAACCAAAAGAGCGTAATCTCGCAGATTAAAGCATTCAAGAACAAAGAATTAATTAAAACTGTAGTAGTTACATCGGACGGACCTGCGAACACGACGAAGATCGAAAGATCTTGAACAATTGCTATAAATTCGAATAGCAAAGCTAACCTGGAGCTGGATGAACAGAATAAGAATTAGGGCTTTAAAAGTACGAATCACGAGTGACTGCTTTTTTGAATTTGGGGAAAATATCTACACAGAGTTTGACTTTTGTTCCTTGAACTTGATTAGCAAGTCACGATTTACTTGAACCGCAAGGTCGTGATTTGTTGGCTTCGAGTATGTATGGGAATATAGGTGGGTTGGGTTGGGTAATGAGTTAGGATGAGTTTTAAATAAAATCAATTTAGGTCGAAATGTATATGTATAAAAAATTACTTTAGTTAAGCTAAAACGGGTTGTAAAATACATTTTGGTGATCTTTTGTGATTTTCTTTTCAAAATATGTTATTCACCCTTCTAACCTATTTAAACTCATTCTATTCACATATTTTTCAAGTTACTCATTTTGTTTTAAGGTGTTACTCATCTCAACCTATTCTACGTTATATTGTTACCCAATTTAACCGAAAATGCAAAAATTGTTTACCCAAACCAACCTATTTCCCAAGCTTTGGGTCAAGATTTCTGGGCCCAGCTTCGAGCAATGACGCGTAATAATTAAAGGGTTGTGCTAAACGTACTCTCATGTCTTATTTTTACTGATTATACCCCCCTCCTCTTATGTTATTATATATAACTGCTAGCTTATAAACCGTGTATTACACAATTTAGTGAATTAAAAATATTTAACTTTAAATAACTGAAAGTATTGTAGTAACTATAATAGTCCAAAAATTGATCATATATACAAATATTGATCATGCCTCTATAATAAGACTACATAGTGGGTGAAGTACACACGCTCGAGGGCTCCAGCTAGACTATAACGTCCCAAACACACCCTCCAAGTGAATTTTTATATTATATTCAACCAGTTGCACATTTTTTGTTACATATTTACTTGCTTGCGTGATAATCAATGAGTTTCACCTCAATTACTCATTACACGTAACATAATATTATTTTGAATTTTAATTTATAATAATAATATAAATACATAATTATAATAATAGTAGTATTAACATTAATAAAAAGTAATAATAATAATAATTAGTCTTTTATTATTTTTATTTTTGAATAATAAAACAACAAACAATATAGTTATGGATAAACTCTATTTTAATTTAGATAAGGTTTTTTTAGTCATAATGTTAACATCTAATATATTTATCAATACTATTAATCAAATAAAATAATGTAAATAAATTTGAAAAATTGAAATAATGTCATGTGACATTTTTGAAATGCTTTATTAGAGGTGGATTCTAACGTTTAAATTATCATATCAATACAAAGTCAACATTTTTTTTTGTTTTTATTAATTTGTATGTTTGTGCCTTTTATTAACGTTTTTCTTCATATTCTTTATAAAACAATTAGTTTTTATAGTTATTTTTAGCTAAAAACGTTTTTATAAAACTTTTTTTTGACCTTTCTTCAAAACTTTCTTTCAAACTTTTGACTAAAAACGTTTTTATACTTAGAAAGTGTTTTGCTAACCCGATTGACAAAAAAAATTACACGGTTTATCGGGAAACATTCAGATAAACTAAATCACTTACAATTGCTTAACAAGGTCTGGTTGATTTGTGTACCAATGGACTCAGCCATCCCATTGATCTTCAATGGGAAACTCATCAATTCCTTACCTTCAATCTCTCTCATCTATGATTATAGACACCTTGATGGCATCATCACAGTACTTCATATGGGTACTTACGTACATAAACCTTACCACTTCTTTTGTATTGGCTACTTAAACTTACAAAATAAACCTCTTCATCGAACATGTACAAACACTTTCTAGAATGAGGATCAAGATTGGCACCACAAGCATATGTTCAAGAGAATTGAAGAAGTATCTCTTTTATACTAGTATTCATATTTAGGAGTAAATTGTAGTTTGCGTCCCTATGGTTTCACCATACTATTCATTTGAATACAAACTTTTCATTTTCATCCATTATGGGTCTGTGGTTTGCATTTTGTATCCGTTTGAGTCCAAATCACTAACGAAGTAAGATTTTTCTGTTAAAATTTATTAAAAAGACCAAAATGCCCCCACATACTCAAATGGTTTAAATGGGTTTTTTTTCCTGCTTTTAACCCGTTTTGATTATACAAGGACCTATAACACAATTAAAACAAACTTTAGGGGGCTAAATAAAAATTTTTAGTTCATTTACTCATCATCATCGTCGGCTTCATCACTATCTCCACAGCCGCCACCCAACATCATCTCCTCCACCTGCAACATCTCCTTCTCCGACGACTTACACCATCTCCGACGACGCAGACCCTCTCCGACCACCAAATCATCTCCGTTTTCGCACCTCATCGTCGACCATATCCATTGCCATCCTTTTTAGATTTATCCGAAAAAACGAGTTGCAAAACCCTAGGTTAAATTGGGGGAAACAATTGGGTTTACAGTCATCTCAGATTCTAAGGAATTTAGGGTTTACATTCATCTCAAATTCTAAGGAATGAGATTTATTGAAATAATACAAATGAATGAGGCTAATTGTGTACCGGATTTGAAGAGAACGACATCGTTTGGATCTGATTCCTCATCGGCTTCTTTAGCTAATTTGACGCTGATAAGAGTTCACGTGGAAGAAATGCTCCAGAATCAATCACTGCCACAACCAAGCTAGCCATCTCCACATTGACTCGTATATAAAAAGAAAGAAAGTCTTTCAATTCCTAGTTCGATATTCCAGATATTCCACTAGAATGACTGATGTCTCAATTGACACCGCCGCCACCCAATCGGTCGTCACATGCGTTCAATCAGAGATGCCCAACGTTGCAACCACATAAGCCGCCATTACTACCCACCTTCTGATCCTTGATTAAAACCCAACCTGCAACGATGAGGGAATTAAGAGACATGAGATATTGATGAAGGCAGAGGTCATTAAGGGAGTGTAATCGGCTGAATCGCTTTGGGTTTAGGATTTATGATAGAAATCGTCGAACATAATTGATATACGTGGGACAGATGCTGAACTTGAAGCTTCCATCCAATATAATTATGGGAAAACGTGATACTAACTATTATGCAACCGCCGGAATACGGTGGAAGTCGAAAGTAGTGGGTGGTGATCATGGTAGCAGAGATTGGTCGGTGGCTCGTGGTGAACAGTAGAAGTCGAAAGTGGTGGGTGGTGTATGGTGGAGGTGGTGGTGGTGGTGTCCGGTGGTGGTGGTGATCGGTGGAGGTGGTGGTGTAGGATGGTTGGTCTGAGAGTAAGATCCGAGAAACGTGAAGTGAGAGTGGGGTGGGTTTTATTTATTTTTTGATTTTTGTTAATTTATCGTATATATCCACTTGAGTCCCTAGCGGTATTTTGGTCTTTTTTGTAACATTTAACAGCAAAATCTAACCTTGTTAGTCATTTGGACTCAAACGTTTACAAAATGCAATCACATACCAATAATAAATGAAAATGAAAACTTTGTATTCAAATGGATAGTATGTATAGGAACGCAAACAACAATTTACTCCATATTTAGGGGTGTATTTTTGTCTATAGTTCCCATCATTAACTCCTGACATCTATGACATCTATGCACCACATAGAGTGTAATAAACCCTCGACTGGCTCATGTTGTAACAATTCTGATTACTGTTACAATTAACTCTTCGGAGCTGTAGCTTTGGATTTTCTGTGTTACCACTACAACATTTCTACTAGTATACATATGCCGACATTACACTGGGCACGAAAATACATAAATCCTTACTCCTTACCTCTTTAAACCACCAAGGATAGAAGAAAAGTTGGATTTGATCAAAGCAACGCCCCAGTTGACCTCAAGTAATATATATTCTCCAACTTTTTTATTTATGAAACAAACCCTCTAAACAACCTACTAAGTCATACATTCTTTACATGTGATGGAATGACAACTGAATAACAAGACTTCTTGAACCAACATTGATTGAACCATCCCCTACCCTATATAGTTCCATGGTTCTTATCTCTTAGATACATCTACTTGTTATTAAAGTTTCTTTCTTTCTCTTCTTGGTCAAACATTTATTCCGTTAATAGTGACCCGTAAAGAGTTAATCACTTAGGTCAAAACCTTAATTGACTAAAGACCAGAAAAGAATCAATTCATCCCTAATTATTATGCCAACTAAGAGTTAACCACTTGGTCAAAAGCTATAATTCTTCCACAAAACCAATATTTTTCCATCACCGGTTCAAATCTGAGGAGGAGAGAGGGTTTACGGATTCTATCTGGTTCCTGCTTATCTTAAGAGTGCGGTCTCATGAAGGTCGAGAAATCGACCTTGGCTACATCACTCGGCTATCGGTGGCTAGCACGTAAGATCCTATGCTGTTAAAAAACAAACCAATACCTTCTTTTTAATATAAATAATAAATTAATTAGTTTTCAATTGAATAAAAAGATTTCACATCTATCTATTATAAGACCACATGGTGTTATCCCAATCTTCTCCACTTCTCCCCACTGCCACATCAGCGCCACATCAGCTTTTCCTACTTTTCCCCATTTTTTCCCACTTTTCCCCATTTTACTGGCAATCGTCCCACTTTTCCTCACTTTTCTCACTTTTCCACCTCATCACATATTTATTATTAATTTTAATTATTCTTTTTTTTAACATTTAAATAAAAAGACTTTCATTAATTAAAATAAA
>WOUH02000012.1:6268349-6281428 GCA_009936405.2 Stevia rebaudiana
AAAATAGTTGTGTAGCTATTTGGTCACGCAAACTAGTCATATACTCGTTGTCTTGTGAACCCATTCTACGTCGTGAATGAACTGGCCATCACTTTCTCCGCCTTGTGTTTCAGAAAACACAGTCATCTCGTCGTAGTCCATAAATAATTGATAAAAAAATATTGCATTTTTTAATAAAATTATGGACAGAAAAACAAGAAATCACCAACGTCTCTTTGCACCAGAAAAGAAAAGGGGGTCATTTGCTTTAGGATTGGGAATCTTGCCTTCAAAACAACATATGCACACTCAATAACATTTCTAAGTTATGCGTGAGCATGATTAAATCTTTCTTCCATAGTTAACGCACGTTGTCGTCGAAAATCAGCTAACCAATACCTCGTATTAGGATATGGAGGCATAAATCCACAAGTGTTTGTGTAAGCAGCATCGTAGAGGTAATATTTATCTGTAAATGTTGGTATCAAAATTATTACATAAAAAAATAGATAATGTATTTAATTATCAAAGTTAAATAATGATTAAAACCTGATGGAGGGAAAGGAAAGCCAGAAGTTGGGTTAAATGCAACTTCTTTTAAAAACTCGTGAATCATGTGCAATGCCCTCCCATCCGGCCCATACAAATGTGAATATCAAAATCACAGATTGCCAAGACGTTCTGAATACATTCACCTTTTCCTCTTCCCTTGTAACGGGTTTGTTTTCTAGCCTTTTCCAAGCTGCAAACTTAGATTTTAAATAATCATAACGGTTCTTCACTTGTTTCTGATCCGCTAAGATATTGTGCTCACTTTTCAATTTATGTGCAACACTTTTCCGAGATACTGGTTTGAGGCTACCTCCTTCACGACCACGAAGTGTCATTTCTTGAATACATGTTTCAAGAAATGCTTACCAACACCTTCTAGCTTCTAGTTAAGCCTAATCCTCTTTTGTGCCATCTATGAATTAAAATAAAAATTTCATATCTAAAGTATATTACTACTTTGTAGAGATTAACTTTTCAATATGCATATGGTTTAAGTTTGGGATTCTAAACCGATGATGAAAGTTATGAGAAGACATTGTTAATCATATTTAAATATTTATATAGAAACAAATAAATGATTAAACATTGCAAACAATGTGTAAACAGTAATCAAATCACGTTATAAATGAACTCTTGCATGATCATACATCTAGAATAACGTACACAAACATGCATATAGTAAAATTTCAATTAAATCGCTTGTCTCGAACAATGGTTTGACATCAAAATTTGAAGTCTAACTTCTTGGAAATGAATGACGATTGATATCATTAACATGAAACAATAATCCTTAAACAAGATAAGACATACAATTAAGCAGTGTTTTAAAAACCGGTTTAAACCGACCGGTTCAACCGGTTGAACCGCATTTTATTCAAACACCCGACACGGTAATAGCCGGTTTTTTGTGGTGTTTTTTTTTTCCTTCGAACTGCCGGTTTAACCCGGTTCAACCGGAAAACCGGTTTTCTATCCGGGGTTAAAAAAAATTGGGTGACCGGTTGATAAGACTCGGGATGAAAATTCTGAAATTGAAAATACGATTAACCTACTGACCAATGCTTTAAAAACCGATTTGAACCTGACGGTGATAGTAAAATTTCATCTTTTAAGCGATCCTGAGATTAAAGCATTTAACACTCCAGTGTCCGGAACATATCATATACTTTTTATTAACATTTGTTATGAATTTTAGTACTTTAAATTGGTTTTTGGGTTGTATTTTAATTATGGATTAAATTTTGGGCTTTTTTTTAATGGAATTATGTATTTTTAAATTTTTTTTGAGTTTAAGTTGTAGTTTATAAAATTATAGGGTTAACTGACTAGTCAGGCCGGTTGAACCGTCCGACACAATCTGGTTCAACCTGTTGAACCATTTTTTTAACTCAATCCGGTATGATTAAAATACCGGGTTTTAAAACATTGCAATTAAGTGAAGATCCTAAGTGGTCATGATCTTTCTTTGAATACATAACGAAACAATCAAAATCACAAAATCATAAATGAATACAACTGCCATCAATTAAAACTCCAAAATCAAACTCAAAATGTGCATTCAGATCATAAACAATAGAATTTTCTGTAAAGCAGCAAGTTTGATAGCTAATGATGTTTAAAAACATTGGACGTCCTAAAGTAATACTAATCTTATTAAAGAGTCCGAAACATAAACCCCGATATTTTATCTCCAAAAGTCTTCAAATTCACACCCATAAAGAAATTACACAAGATCCAGATATAAGAAAGCTTACCAACGACGGTGGAGGGTGGTGGTCGCAACAGCGGGGGTTGGTGGTCGCGACAGTGGAGGCTGGAATCGCTGGTTGTGGTGGGTGTCTTGGTCGAATTTGGAGAGTAGGAAAGAGGAGTGCGCAGATGAGACGAGGATGGAGGGGTAATTAGGTTAAAATCCCATTCAGACTTGGTTCCATGTCTGATTACGTCAGATGCTAATTTTTCCATTAAGATGTTTTTTTTTTAAACAAACAGTCTGAATCTGTCCTTTACCTCTTAATGGACTCATTCAGACCCAAACAAACAGCCCCTAAGTCTTGGTTTCTATTAACAGTGAGGACACAACTGTCCAAACTAAACCCACAACAGCTACTACTTCCAACCTGCAAAGGTACCGTCTAAAAGAAAATCTACATCCACTGCTACCCCCAAAAAAGAACCCCTAAAAAGGCTCTTAGGAGGTTGAGATGCCTGTGGTGGCTAATGCTTCCACTGAGCCCACAATAAATGCTGGTGAATCTTCCCCTCACCAAGAACCATCATCTTCACCGGCTACAACCTAACTTTCTTCCTCTCAACCAAAGGTACAACATAATAACCACAGATGATGTCACACCCCCTCGTCAGACGCTACAGTTTGCGGAGGATAGATCTGTTGACCTTACCAAGCCACCCTAACGGTGACCACACTTATTACATTAAACTAATGGGTAGTGTTGGATCTACGCCTGTCAATGGTTACAAAAGGGTTGATCAATAATAGTTGCATGGTTAGTCTTTACATTTGGTCTTGTACAGCTTGTATATCTCACGATGCAACCTTTTGAATCATACCACTAAGTTTTTATAAATTACTGTAACTAATCAACTATCGTATGTAGTTGACACTTTGTTGTTTTGAAGTTTATCAGGGATGCATGAAGCTAGAACCTATGTTTTTGTTTTTTTTTTATAATTTTCGTGAACAACGTTGATGTCTTCGATTATATTTCCTTGATGTAAAAAATAATACTATTGATGACTTAAGATATGAAATCTAATTTTAGCAAGCATTGAGCTATTGAACAATCACAGGGTCATGACGGTATTTACGCCATCTGCGGGTGTAACACGTGTTATGTGAGATTTGGGGCTCTCGCGTATCGCGGGAGATTTCTCTTAGGATTGTGCGTGTCGCAAGCAGATGCAAATCAAAATTCTTGTTTTAAGCTCTGGTCTCATTTTGTGTGCTCGTTTGTTAGACCAGAGATGATATAATGTGAAAATATAACTTTTCCTAGATTTTCAGGGGTTGGCTTCCAGGTCTCCTCGTGTGCTCCCATGTCCTTGTAATAGAGGGACCATTGTTGTACTTTTTTCTAAACACGTGGTACATGGGTTCAATGTTTTCCATCTTTCCATCTATATAAATAACTCTTGTGCCTCCATTGATCTACCACACCTCTTCTAACATCTCACCGTCTATCAAAATGGACGTTTGCCGGCGTCCGGTAAAGAACCAACCGAACCACCGATCGGAAAAACTATCCACCGCCGGCGAGCCTCTAAAACTACACAACCAACCAAAAGCCTCCGACGTACTCCCACTACAACTCTACCTCACCAATGGCATCTTCTTCACCATCTTCTTCTCCGTCATGTACTTCCTCCTCCACCGGTGGCGCGAAAAGATCCGTAACTCCGTTCCTCTTCACGTTCTCACGTTGCCGGAGCTAGCCGCCGTGGTCTCCCTCATCGCCTCCGTCATCTATCTCGTTGGTTTCTTCGGTATTGATTTCGTCCAATCGATCATCCGTCCTTCTCCTGGTTCATGGGAGATTGAAGACGATCACTTAGACCAACAAATATCGATGGAAGAAGATAAACCAGTGAAGCCAGTCAAGCAAGTATTGATTCCACACATTATGGAAGCATCAAACTTGACGACGGAGAAGAAGAACCCACCGCCCATTACTGAACCCACATCGGAGGAAGATGAAACGATCGTACAAATGGTTGTCGGAGGTTCAATCCCATCATACGCTCTGGAATCAAAGCTCGGAGACTGCAAACGTGCGGCGGCGATACGACGGGAGGCTCTACAGCGGATCACCGGGAAATCGTTATCTGGGTTGCCGATTGAAGGGTTTGATTATGAGTCGATATTGGGGCAGTGTTGTGAGATGCCGATGGGGTATGTGCAGATTCCGGTGGGGATTGCGGGACCGTTGTTGTTGAATGGGGTTGAGTTTTGGGTTCCGATGGCGACGACGGAAGGGTGTCTGGTGGCGAGCACAAATAGAGGGTGTAAAGCGATTTATGTCTCCGGTGGTGCAACCGGAGTGGTGTTGAAAGACGGTATGACCAGAGCGCCGGTGGTGAGGTTTGGTAGTGCAAAGAGAGCGGCGGAGTTGAAGCAGTTCTTGGAAGATCCGGTGAATTTTGATACTATTGCGGTTGTGTTTAACAAGTAAGTATTCCTGTTTGTTTTCGTAGTTTAATTGCTTTGTTTTAAAGAGGTGGACATAATGTTTCCTTGGATATGACCGTGGTTAGAAAAAAGTCAAAAACTATTCTATACAATGTTTTGATTAAAAATTTAAAAATTAGACTGGACCGGTTGAATCAAACATAAGACCAGTCTTTTTACAGCAATCACACAGCAATCACGTTACCATCTCTATTGTTATCTTTATAATTCATTAAAAATTATTACTTTTTATTTCTCTTATTCAATTAAATAATAATTTTTTACCTTTATCACTATTTTTTCTCTCTTCTATTTAATTAAATAATATTTCTTTTACCTTTATCATTAACTTTTTCTCTTTCCAATTTATTTTAATGAACAGTGTTTATCTGTATTTATTAGTTTCATCAGTTTCTTCATATATCTCTACTCACACCAACTTTCAACCAATCTCTATAATATAAAGAACTCATCCACATAAATTATAAAGACTCTAATATGAATGCTCTTATATATTGTTTTGATTTTTGATAGTAGATGAAAGATAATTCTAGAAACCTATTTGATAGATATGAAAACCTTAGAAAATAAAGTTAATTCGTCATTTTTTTTTATAAAGAACTTAAAAAGCGCAGGATAAAACATAAGAAGCGCTGAATAATTTTTTTTCTAAATATATAAAAAAAAAAAAAAAAAAAAAAACTCGTTTCTATAAATATTTAGCGAAATGATACATATGTAACACATGCTACACATTTAACCTATTTGTTGATTTTTGAAAAAAATATTATTATTTTTTTTAAGTTTCTTGGCATTATTTTATAGTTTTTTTATACCAAAAGTCTTATTATATAAAAAAATAACAATAATAAAAGTTTTGAAAAAATGGTTGTTATATATGTAACATATTAAAGTTTTCGGGTTTTCAAAACTTAAATGGGTTTATGTTAAAGCCACCCTAATTTATGGTATTAATATATATACATTAAAATAATTATAAAATAATCGGGCTTTTATATTTGGTTAACCGGTCTACCGGTAAACTAATAAAGTTTAGGCTGTGTTCCCGAGTTCACTTAAAGAGGGAAAAGAAAAGAAAAGAAAAGAAAAGAAAAGAAAAGAAATGAAATGAAAGGCAAGGAAAGGAAATGAAAAGAAAAGAAAGCTTTCTTTCCAATTCCTTACAAATCGGAAGGAAATGAAACTTAAAGAATTTTGCATGATTTTCCTTCCATTTCCTTTCCTTTCCCTCCGTAAGTGGAACTCGGGATCATAACATATTTTATTTTTCTTCCTGTTTCTTCGTTAAATGAAACTCGGGAACACAAATAATTTTTCCTTTCTTTTCAGTTCCTTTCTTTTCTCTCCTTAAGTTAACTTGGGAACACAATGTTATGGTTCGTTGTCCTGTTTTTCAAAATACTGTAGTGATTATAAATAGTAGAATGAAGTATAGCTAAAAGATGCACACATTGACAAGAAGTTAGCCTGAGACCAACATTACCCGTAATCGTGAGACTGTGCATTGGGTTTTACTTATTTAAAAGTTAAGATTCAAATAGTGCCTTATTTTTATGTATCTTAAATCTTAAATATATAATATATTTAATCTTTTGGCATTTGTGTATTTAAGTGAGACAAAGACCAAGAATAGAAAGAAAGCCAATGTTCAAGACCAAACAACTTCGCCTTTCAAATAAAAGACCAAACAATTTAATTATGGAGAAAGCGTTGTCTAACCTTACCCGATTTGTTCATATCTTATTTACTTTATTTTTATAAGTTGTTTAAGGTAATGATATATCGCATTCAACACTTTCTAATAATCACTTCACTATTATAAGGATTTTTAAATAAAAAGTATAAAAGAAAGATCCTCCAGAAAGAGCATATTTCAGTAAGCAAATATAATGCATCTTTAATTAGTAAAAATTATTTTTGAAATATTATAGCCAGGTGATCTGAATAAACAAATATGAGATTTAAAATTTAGAAATTATTTCTTTTAAGCTTAACGTAAAGTTGGAGATGATTGAAAAGACAAATGTCACTGAATAATAAAGTTGAAAATATTAACAAGGAAAAAATTTATTTAGAATAATTTAGTTTTAATAAGTGTTGTTTTTAAGTTGTATAATTTAAATAATTAAGAACAAATGATTTCTAGCTTATGCTTTGAGTGAGTTACTTAAAACTTAATTACAATTCAAAGGCTTTGGGTTAAAATTGTACCTAATGGTGTTAGTGAATGAGTCAGCCCTCAAGCATCAAAATTAGTATAGATGATTTTTATCCAGTTTTAAGAGGCTTACTCGAGTATTTGGTATAATTTTAAATATTGTTAAAAAAAATTAGACATGGTTTCTAATTATACTATGTTACTGTGTAATACACGGGTTTCATTAAAGATAAATATGAAATAAAAAAAATATTTTTAAACTATGGTATTATACACGATTGAATATGCTAAAACAAACATGAAACAAATATATGATCATATCAAATTATTGCGTGCTCATCAAAGTAAATGATCATTACCTAGAAAAACAAGTCCACGTAAAATTTAAGCATTTTTTTTTCATCATCTAAAAAAAATGATAGCAACCGATCCTTAATATTTTGAATGATTTCAAAATTAAGTGTTTGCATTTATTAATAAAACTATAATCACATAAACAAAAGAATTATAATACGTCGTTATTTAAAATTGATAAACGATATTTCTTTTAAAATTTATATTGTAATAACAATTAGATAACATTTAATAATGCATTTTAAACATACCATAATTGTGTAATTTATCTGATTTTTAGATATCATAAATAATTGTAAAAAATAGAATAAATATGGTTGTGACAAGTGACAAAATATAAAATGAGTACCCTTGAAAAATGGCATGTCCTTTTACTTACTTATTTGTTAAGATATGATACAATCTAAAAAGAGTAATTTGCCTTTTTTTGGTCCTCATGATGTGGGCACTTTTTGTCATTTTCATCCAAATAAATTTTCTTTTCTTGCCCTTGACATTTCAATTTTTGCCATTTTTGTTCAATCCTTTATCCTTTTGTACAATTCACAAACTCCATTTAGATGAAAATGACAAAAGTGCTTAAAACACATAGACAAAAATAATAAAGAATTAAATGCTAGAGACATAAGAGAAAACAAATTTTTTAAATGAAAATGACAAACCTGCGAAACCACAAAGATCAATATGACAATTTACTCTTCTATAAAATACTTTGCGTCCTTTTATGTAATAAACACAATTTGTTTTTAACGGCTGTAATAAAACTAGTAAACTCGCTTGATTTGAAGTTTCATGCTTATATATAACTAATAAAAAAGGATTTAATCATATATTAGTTCCTTATGAAAATCAGGAAAAAAAAAGTTATTGTTTGGGGGCGCGTATTATTATTAATTTTTTGAACACTAAGGCCGATCGACTCATTTAATCTCAATCAAGCATATAGAGAGGCTGGCTCAGTTGTCACCTCTCTACCGGTCACTAGATAAACGTGAACCAGATAAATATTTAAACCCAATTAAAACCTCGAAGCTTAATGAAATACAATTTCACATATTTATCCCTATACCACTAGGCTAACGAGCGTATTAATATGACTTGGCAGACTTGGCAGTCGGCATCAGATATGATAAAAGTTGATTCAAAGTTTTAATTAAAGGCCATCGTCAGTCAAATTAGTATTGTATTATTAGTTATATAATTATTGAATGCGAGACCAATTTCAATATATAGTTAGTATGATATTAAAACAAAACTAGAAATCCTATCAATTTATTTTTTATTTTTTTAAGTTTCTTTTTACAAGTTATCTGTTTCACGAAACTGGTTGAATTCTTTATATTATAGAGATTGGTTGAAACGAAACTGGTTGAATTCTTTATATTATAGAGATTGGTTGAAAGTGTTTGTGAGTAGAGAAATATAAAGAAACTGATGAAACTAGTAAGAGCATTCACATTAGGATCTCTATTTTTTTTTCTTTATAATTCATAAAAAATCACAATCTTTTCTCTCTCCTATTCAATTAAATAATAATACTTTTTACCTTTTTACTACTTTTTCTCTCTCCTATTCAATTAAATAATAATACTTTTTATCTTTTTCACAACTTTTTCTCTCTCCAATTTACTTTGATGAACAATGTTTCTCTATATTTACTAATTTCATCAGTTTCTCTATATCTTCCTACTCACAACCACTATTATACTATCTCTATAATATAAATATTTCACTCACATAAATTATAGAGAACCAAATGTGAATGCTCTAAATATAGAGAAACACTGTTCATTAAAGTAAATTAGAGAGAGAAAGGTAGTGAAAAAGGTAAAAAAATTATTATTTAATTGTATAAGAGAGAGAAAAGGTAGTGATTTTTAGTGAACTATAAAGATAAAAATAGAGATTATAATGTAAATGCTCTTATATATACTAAACAGGTGTATTTTTTCGAACGTTCATTTTACATGTTTACATTAATAAATAATAATACCCAAAATGTTGATAAAATGACATTGCTAATTGCTATACAATAATAAGAATTTTGTTATGGTTTCATAATATATCGTCTAATTTAGAACATATAGAAATTATTAAAATTTGTACTTTGATTGTCTTTTCTTTTTATCTTTCACTCCATATTATCCTATTATGTAGTTGTTGGACCTCTAAAACTAATCTTTGTGCTATTTCTATAGATCAAGCCGATTTGGAAGGCTGCAAAATGTTCGATGTGCGATTGCGGGCAAGAATCTATACATAAGATTTTGTTGTTCTACTGGGGACGCGATGGGGATGAACATGGTCTCGAAAGGTGTCCAAAACGTCTTAGATTTCCTTCATGTTGATTTCCCAGATATGGATGTCATGGGCATTTCTGGTAATGTATATAACAACCGTCGATAAATACATTATAGTCTCTAGTTCATATAATTTAATTGCCCCCAAAACATTCCATATATAGTAATTTTCAAACAACTGTTGTGATAGGAAACTATTGCTCGGACAAGAAACCGGCAGCGGTAAACTGGATTGAAGGGCGTGGGAAGTCTGTTGTATGCGAGACGGTGATCAATGAAGAGGTGGTGCAAAAAGTATTGAAAACCACGGTCTCCACCCTGGTGGAGCTTAATATGCTCAAGAATCTGACGGGGTCTGCTATGGCTGGTGCACTTGGAGGCTTTAATGCACATGCTAGCAATATAGTCTCTGCTGTGTATCTAGCCACAGGACAAGACCCCGCTCAAAATGTTGAGAGTTCTCATTGCATCACCATGATGGAACCCGTAAATGATGGCAAAGACCTTCATATATCGGTCACCATGCCTTCTATTGAGGTAGAACATTTTTTAACGTAATTTTTAGTTATGTTATGATTCGGTTAATAATAATGATAAAAAGTACTAGATTTAATTTTGGAGTAATAGATATCCAATAGAGTGAAACATATGCGAAAAATAAAATTAAACATTCATAATTTCTAGATATAAATTACTTTACCTAGACATATGTTAATATATCAAACCTTGCCTTCTCTAATTGTTTTTCTTCACTTGGGAGTTGTGACCATGACCAACAATTGTGTACGAAGTTGAGAGGACAAGAGTACGAACACATATTAAAAAGCATTACTTTTAGTCTTATTTTCTTTATTATTTGAATCTCTTAATATCAAATAATAAATTATTTTTATATATAAATGTAAGAAAATGATCAAGACGACTTTGTTTGCTTTCATTGTTGGACTATTTCCTTTTCCTCAAACTTGGAGCTATTAAACTTTCAAACATTTAGATTATTAGTCATATAATTAAGTAGCTTAAGAAAACATTAAACAACCCAACAAAAAGTAATTATCAACTACCATATTTTTTTATCAAACAAGAAAGCTCATTCTTTAATATTATATAATCTGATTCAGGTTGGAACAGTTGGTGGAGGTACACAACTTGCATCACAGTCAGCATGTCTCAACTTATTAGGTGTCAAAGGTGCAAGCATAGATGAACCAGGGTCAAACTCAAGGGTGTTAGCCACAATAGTAGCTGGTTCGGTCCTTGCGGGTGAGCTCTCACTCATGTCAGCAATATCAGCTGGTCAACTGGTCAAGAGTCACATGAAATACAATAGATCTACCAGAGATATGTCAAAGTTAACATCCTCTTAGGGTTTCATACAACATCTTTTGATCCAATATGTCCAAGTTAAACCGATTTATGGTATATTTAGGAACATATGTATATTATGGAATAAAGTTGCATCCAACAATAGGGTATCGATCGATCTAAGTGGTGTTGTGTAGTCGTTTAAAGATCGCAATCCCCATTGTGATTGATTTAGATCTATTTTCCAACTGTAAAAATGTCGTTATGTATGTGTAGTAGTAATGATGTTGTGGGAATAAAAAAGGAAGCACATGTAGATCTAGGGTTGTAGCATGCACGGTGTTTGTTTTTTATGGTGTCCTGTTCTTTTTATACGGTTGGTGGTGAGCATTTGAGTTTGCATGTGCAAATGTTTATATTTTATCTTGTTTGTATTATGGTTTCGATTAATTAGACGGATAGTCCCTCGTATTAAGATTTTGGTCCTTAATTTTACATACCAAAGATTTATATCAATACCAAGGACATACGTAACACCCAGGACCTTATATTACTAGATTAGCCGAGCATTTAAGCATTTTTTTTAGTGCGGTTTTGTGGAACGCTCCACGGTACGACCATTCATGGAACTTAACTCGAGTGATTATGCATTATTCACGATTATACCAGGGGAGTATTTTCCGATTTATCTTTTTGTTTATTTTATTTTATTTCTGTTTTATATATGTATTTTCCATTTTTACATTAGGGATAATGTAGTTTTTAAGTGTGGTGATGGGAAATTACGTTTATTTTTGTTTATTTTTAAATTTTTGAGTCATTTTTTGTAAATAATTATAGTCTTTTTAATAGAAAAATACAAGAAAAAAAATAAAAAAATCAGAAAATGTCCGTGTTTAAGTATGCTACTTTTAATGGGAAATGATAGGTAAAACTAACTTTGGATTTCAGTTTTTGAGAAAATTTATATCTTTTATATCTAATTTGTGATATGTGAATAGATCCAACCGACAGTTAGAATCCTTAGGATTGAAATAATAAACCTTAAATATCATATGTATTGTGGGTTTTCATCGATTAGGTTTTTGATTCGAAACTGCTTACTTAGAGTAGGAAAAACCGCTGCAAACTTAAAATCATTATTATCTAATTTGTTGTTGTTGTTATTATGCTGAGACCTTTTTGGTGACGGTTGAGACATGTGCCCAATCACAAATTAGGAGGGGAGCGACGGCTATAAAATCCGAAGAGTGTAGCGAAACGGGTGAGACTTGAGAGGGTGGTGTAGGCCTTGTACGTTTCTTTCAAGATCATGTATATCTCGTCTATATTAACAAGATATTTTAATTCAATTGAATATATAGGTTATGTGATATCGATAGAATGGTGTTGAAGAGCGTCGTATAGGAACAGCTAACTGTGAGATGCTAGCAACATGACCAAGAAATTTATCATCTAACATTCCATATCTAATTTACTCGATGTTGATTTATAAAGCCATGAATAAAATATGGCTACCTAGCTATATGTCCTTTCAAATTCGGCTTGTCAAAAGGGCATCACATGCATGGCTTGTCAAATAAACCAACCCATCATTTATTCATTTGAAATAAATAACTTTTTATTAAAAGTAATACAAGGATGGTAAGATGAAGACAAACTTTACCTCTATTCCGTAGAAATAGAGATGCTGCTCCCAGTGAGACCCCTGACTTATAATGCCTGGTTAACCGTCAACCCAACGCTTTTAACGTTATTTAAAAAAAATAAGTAAAATAACGTTAAAACTGATGTAATTTTACTTTTGCCATCGACAGTCCACACATATATATATATATTATACGCACTCCGCAAACGAGACGTAATGAGGTTAAACAAGCAAAATTATTAATTAATTATATTATTCAAATTGTTCTTTTAACTTTTAATTTTATTTCAAATTTTAAAACTATCATAGTCAAGATTAGTCTCCTAAAATTATTTGGTATTGGACCTATTGGTCTTGGTTTCTTCACATGTCCACACTTGGCAGTTGGCACAATCAATTTATGGTTGTTCAGTGCGGTATCTTTTGCGTTCCATGTCTTAGGCTATCCGGTATGCGTGACTGTATGGGGGCTGTATGGGGGGCTGTATTGACTGCCACACAGGAGAGAGAAAGAGTAAAGTGAGTGAGTAAAATGGTGGAAATGCATGGGCTGTATGGGGGGCTGTATTGATGATT
>WOUH02000012.1:6290867-6302773 GCA_009936405.2 Stevia rebaudiana
CACTTGGGCTTACCAATGTAAATAACATCAAAAGTTAATAAAGAAAGAGATACCGAAAGCATGCTGCAATGCAGAACCGTATATGCAAAAAACCTTCACAAAGCATGTATTTTTCAAAGAACATGTATATATAGCCAAAATGAACCAACTTTAAATAACGTTAAAAAAATAATCAGGGATTTTTCTACAAAAATGAATTATTTGTTTCTTCCTATTTTGAACCAAATTCAAAGTTGGTTGTTAAAATCAAGAAAAAGTGTAGAGTTGTTTTACTTCATGTAGTTTGTCCTTTTAAAAAACAATTAATGTCTCAACTCTCAAATACGATGACTAACTTTTTTGTGTTACACTAATACTCCTATGATTTACAATCAGGTGATTTAGGAGGTTTTATATGATAAAAAAAGTAAAAATATAAATATAAATTCAGCAACTTTCAACCCATTGACCAATTTTGACCTATTTTAACCCGTTGACCAATTTCTGTTTTTCTTAAAATAAACAAATTTTCTTTCTGTTTTACAACAATGATTTCTATCTTGACAAACCTGATGATCCAGCTGAACAGATCAAAAACCATATGGCTCCATGCACATGTGGCTCCATGCACAAACAATAGTTTCATGTTTTTCATCCTTTTACCTCACATCACTGTTTGTCAGCAACTTTAAATTGATAACCCAATAGTTGAAATCCTAAGAGAACATAAATAAAAGATGAAAACAACCCCACATTTGAATTGATTTACAAAAAAAAAAAAAATATATTTAAAAAAAGGAAGACAAAAATGGAAAGCATTAAGAAAAATGGTTAAGGTGTAAACCAAACGCAAGGTTTAGAGTTTCCCCAGTTAACAACAAACAAAAAATGCATACATAATCACTAAACCCACCAAACAACCATAAATGAGACAGTGAAAATTATAAAGCCACTGAGAAGAGGCAGATTACCTTTGTAGAGGCTATCAACAGGATCCAATCCAAAGACCCAACTATCAAATCAATCAATAAGCTGCTACGAAAAAACAAATAGCAAGATTTCTCCATGAAACATAGCATATGAACAACAAAGCACACAAAAAAAGTCATAATAAGCGAACACTTACAACCGAAGACGGCCTTGCACATAACGTGATGGACTCCAAATCAATCTGAACCTTTAACAGATAACACGAACATATACAATAGACAGGAAAAAACACCATTTGAGAAACAACGAAATTACCTTCGCAAAAGCAAGCACAGGTCCTACTAACCACTTTCTTGAAGCTATGAAACAATCCCAAACATAATCAACACAACATTGAACCAAATCAAAACAAGCCCTAGGACAAAACAAACAAACAAACCCTACTTTTCTTTTAAAATTTACCATAGTAAAAAGCATAGGAAGGAGGGCCAGTAGTGCTGCTGCCACCGCCTTTCACGCCACCACCACCGCCGGTAAATCTGTGTAACTACAGTGCACACTTTCTGTGCAAATCTTGATCTGAACATGAAATAGAGACCCAGAAGAGGAGCCCTAGTGTCGTCTCCGGCTTCGTTGGTGCAACCGGGGGAATAAGAGGGAAAAGTGATAGGTGGCATAAGAGGGTTCCCTAAATTTGTTTCTCATATCTGTTTTGGAGAGTATTTGAATTTCAAAGTGATTCCCGGTTACCTGATCTTGCATAAACGAATCCCGGTTCCCAGCAATCGTTGGTGTTTCTCAATTCTTTAAGAGTCTTGTGCATAAAGTGGTTGTACATCAAGTTAACCAATTTGTACATGTCTTAATTTTAAGACACCAAGTTTTTCTCTTTCGTAACTCCATATATAAGTAGTAAAATTATTGTTATTATTATTATTATTATTATTATTATTATTATTATTATTATTATTATTATTATTATATATATATATATAGGGGGTTTATAATAAGACCTTAAAATTGAAGAATATTTGGGAAACCAATCATAGCCATTATTAATCATTTTATTAATTTTTTGTTTTCTATATCTTTTAATTATAATGTTAGAAATGTAACAAAAAGAAAAAAAATTATATATGTAGCTCATGTAATTACATATATTTAACTTGTATACTATATATATGCACATTGCATGAATTACATGTATGAAGGTTCATTAGTTATATACGTAACTCTTTTGTACATATACGTAACTTCGTGAGCTTAATATTTTTCTTTCTTTATTTTTTTTTGTTTATAGTATTTATAATCTTATAAATTAAAGTATTAAAATTCAAAAGTTTAATTGAATTTAAAAGTTTTTAAGTTTTTATAATATTTAAGAGTTTTCTAGTAATTCGTTATTTATATATATATATATATAGCCAACCTTCTCATTACTATCAATCTATCATTCTTATCATATATTACATATATTTCTCTCTATACCCAAATGGCCAAATAAATGGATTCAAACTAATAAAATAAACAAATAAAACGAGAAACAACGTGCTCCCTATATCTATATATACACCGTTCTCACATCTATCATCCTTACCATATTACACCTCTAATACGATTTACTCTTTCTCACACCACACACACAAAAAAAAGGTAAGTTATTCATGGAAAGAATTAAAAAATGTCCAGCAAACTACGTTCCTCTAACTCCGTTGACCTTCATCAAAAGAGCCTCCAAGATATATTCCGACCGTACTTCTGTCATACGTGATGGAGTCAGATTTACTTGGAGCCAAACATATCAGCGATGTTGTCGTCTCGCCCACTCTCTCCGCTCGCTAAACGTTGTCAAGAACAATGTTGTAAGTTTTTAACTTCTAATCCACATGTTTTATATCTATAAAATGTCGTTCTTGATGTTTAATTTTGTTGAAAACAAACATACACACCCCAAAGTAAAGTTTGCGGAAAGTGACAGTGTCGTAAAACTAAACCTTACCTCCAACATTAAGCACATGCACAGGCAAGGTTCCCTTGAGGCCATGAGTGTGTGCGGGAGATGCAACGGCACAGTATCCAGTGGCGGATGCAGGAAATTTTTTTATAGGGGACGGAATTTTTATAAGGTCGTTTGAGTATCGATATATAATAATTTTTTTCTTCTGTTTCGTGCCAGTTTGGGTCGAATCGAGTCGGGTTATGTTAAAAAATAATCAACCGGACAAAATTTCATATTGAAAAAAACATAATTGTCTAGTGGTGGGTTTGATTTAATATATCAAAAATAATAATTAACTTATTTAATATATGATATTTGTGAGTTGGTTAGTTTATAAAAGTTAATAATGATTTAATATATCAAAAATAATAATTAACTTATTTAATATATGATATTTGTGAGTTGGTTAGTTAATAAAAGTTAATAATGCACTTGAACTTATTTTAACTATGTTTATATTATTAGTTAGACATATTTTCAACTTGGGTTTTAATGATTTATGACTAAAATTTAAAATTAAAATTGGATTGGAGACGGATTGGGGGTCCATCACAAAATTTTATGGGGGTCGGTCGGGATTTTAACATATATGTACCACTAGAAAAAAAAATTTCACGGTGGGAGGCTGCCCTCCATGGCTTCAAAGTGGGTACACCACTGATAGGATCTCAATTTTTATAGGGCCAAAACTTTTGTTTTTCATATAAGGGAGAGATATTCTAAAAATGCTTAAAAGTCTAGAAAGTTACTAATGAATTATACGTGTACATTGTGTAAAATAAATATAACTCCAAACAACTAAACAAAGATGTATATGCAAATCACATGTCAATTCAACCTTTTTGATTTTTAAACGATTAAAACTTTTTATACCCTATTATTTTAAAAACAAATTACACCATTAAAACAAATGTTTTTTTTATCTTTCCGACGAGTATATTATTGATATATATATTTTTTAAAACCAACTTGAATTAGGTATTCATGATCTTATGTGTTTTATGACATTTTTCCAAGTTTATATTAAACAAAACATTTTTATTGTGCTTTTTCAATGGTTCATAAACTACCTAGTGTAAAAACACCATAAAATGTTCAATTAAAAACATTTAGTCAAAAGCGTCATAAAATTAACAGTTAAGCTCTACATTAAAAAAAAAAACGTCATAAAGCTGATCAATTAAAACACCAAGTCAGAAACATCATAAACCAGTCAAAAACACCATAAAGCTGCCCAGTTACAGTCCAAAAACACCATAACACTTTCAAGTTAGAAAACATAATCGTTAAGAAACTGAGTCAAGCCGACAGCAGGCAGCATTGAGGTAGCCAAATGGGTAATTCATGAAAAATCTTTGTCGGCTTAAATTCCGAGAAAGATGGTGCCTAATATGCTTCAGCCGACGCTAGCATAGACGGTGGTTGACGTCACTAAGGTTACCGAATGGTTTTGTTTTACTATGTGACAGAATATGACGGGATGTAATTGGATAACGTGTGCAACAATTCTTTGGTCATTTTCACAAAATGTATTTTTTGTAATTTTTGGTTGATTTTCTTTGAAAGGTTGAAAAGGTTAAACAGAAAGTTAAATGGCTAGACCTAATGTGATAATTGAAGTATGATGGTGTAACCCTAAAATTATCCAACTTTTTTCATATAGTTTTAAAGTAATAGCCTATTTTTGACGTTGGATTTGATATACGTACCAGGTTTCGGTACTCGCACCAAACACACCCGCATTGTACGAGATGCATTTCGCAGTGCCGATGGCAGGAGCTGTGCTTAATGCGATGAATATAAGACTTGATGCTAAAAACATAGCCACCATTCTACATCATTCAGAAGCCAAGATCTTCTTTGTTGACTATGAGTACATAACCATAGCATCTGAGGCTATAAAGTTGCTAGCAATCGGTTCCAAAGATAGATGCTCACACCCATACAAGATGCCATTGGTGATCCTAATAGATGACATTAACAAGCCCACTGGGGTCAATTTTGGAAAATTAGAGTATGAGCAACTCATCCAAAATGGTGATATCCGATATGTAGGTGAAGATCTTGAGGATGAGTGGGATGCGATCGCACTTAATTACACGTCAGGCACAACCTCTGAACCAAAAGGTGTGGTATATAGTCACCGGGGTGCGTTTTTGAGCACCATGAGCTTGATTCAAGGGTGGGAAATGGGTACTGAGCCGGTGTACTTGTGGTCTCTACCGATGTTCCATTGCAACGGTTGGACATTTACATGGGGTGTTGCCGCTAGAGGTGGCACAAATGTTTGTATACGTAACACAACCGCATATGAAATGTACAAAAGTATTTCTAACCACAAGGTGACTCACATGTGTTGTGCGCCTGTTGTAATCAACCTCCTTTTGGAGGCCAAACCGCATGAGCGTTGCGAGATGACCTCCAAGGTCAACATACTCACAGGAGGGTCTCCTCCACCGGCGACCCTCTTGGAAAAGATGAAAGACCTTGGATTTCACATAACGCATGCGTATGGCCTCACAGAGGCCACTGGGCCTGCACTCGTGTGTGAGTGGCAGTCTAAATGGAATCAACTACCTCAAGATGAACAAGCTAGATTGAAGGCTCGTCAAGGTGTAAGCATACTCACACTCGCAGACGTAGATGTAATGAATAAGAAAACAATGAAGGGTGTCCCACACAATGGGAAGACGATGGGCGAGATTGTCATCCGAGGAAGTAGCATCATGAAAGGGTATTTCAAGGACGAGAAGGAGACCGCAAAGGCTTTTCAAAATGGATGGTTATTCACGGGTGATGTTGGAGTGATCCACGAAGATGGATACATAGAAATCAAAGATAGATCAAAAGATGTGATCATCTCAGGTGGAGAAAATATTAGTAGTGTGGAACTTGAGTCGGTTCTATTCAAACATCCCGCGATATTGGAAGCGGCAGTAGTGGTCATGCCTCATCCGAGGTGGGGAGAAAGTCCGTGTGCTTTTGTTGTTTTAAGAAAGAATTCAGAACATATGACTGAAACTGAGATCTTGGCGTATTGCATGAAAAATATGCCAAAGTTTATGGTTCCAAAGAAGGTGGAGTTTGTGAACGAACTTCCAAAAACAGGAACCGGTAAAGTACTTAAAGTGGAGCTTAGGAAAGTGGCAAAAGCCCTTGAGATCTCCAAAAACACACCCACGACCTTGAATCATAGTCGCTACAATGAATATAAACCTCAAACTCAAGAAAGGTTTCTTACAATGTCTCGACTTTAATCTGTTATTACATGTAATGAAACGATATATGGAGAATTCTTCATGCATTGGGAGAACAACTTACTTTTGTGGGTTATTACATTACGTGCTACTCAATGGTTAAATGTTCATGTGTACCGTGTTAGTGATAGTGAGAATTTAATTGCCAATGATTGAAGCTGAAAATATTGTTACATGTTACGCAGTGGTAAGATGTTTGTGTGATCCTACTGTTTCACACAAATAACAAATATTGTTTGACTTTTCAACAACAAAAAAAAAAAAAAAAAAAAAAAAACGCATTTGCTGTTAGAGGAACGCCATTATTGTAATTAATTTTCACTTCCTTTTTTAATACATAAGTTAATTATAAATCGGGGCAATTACATATATTCAACTATAAACTTCATTAATTACATATATCCCTAACCTAAAATTTTAATTACATATATCCCCTTGCAAACATATAAAACTCACATATGTACTCATTTTGAGGGGGTATATGTAATTTAAGTTTTTGGGCTATAACATGAATTGGGGAATATGTAATTTAAGTTTTGAGTTGGATACATGTAATTAGGTTTCAAAATAAAAGGATATACGTAATTTTCCCTATTAATGAAGTTATTTTAGGGGAAATCCCCAAAATGTCAGTTAACCAATTTTTACCCTATATTGTCCATGTAAGTTTTCAAATATTCAAAACCCCCCAAATGAGTATAAGAGGCAGCGTCACTATATAACGGTGTCTGCTTACGCTTAAGGCCAATAGAAACATGACACGTGGCTTTTGCAGAAGTCGATGCCCCATTATATGACAACGCTAGTAGATTTATAGGTGAACCCTTATAGATGTATGAACAGACGCCTGTAACTGTACGAGGCAGACGCCTTATGCTTTATCTTTCCTTATATTTCCTTTTTTTTTTCTATATCATCATGGCTATTTTCAACGTGTTCATATATTGTTCCTTTCTGGACTTTATAGGGTTTTACCCCTTTGTAAAATAGGAGATGGTTAATGAGAGAACCATTTTTTATATGAGAACTAGAAAACCCTACTTAAGTTTTCTTTTTAAATATTTTTGTTGTTTTAGACATAATTATTTATAAAGTGGTATACACTATTGAATCACAATTTTTTGTATCTTTAATATAAGTGTAATATTGCTATGTGAAAAAATATTATCGCACCATAAGTTTTTTGTATATTACATATAACTAGCTTAAAACCCGTGTGTTACACGGTTAAGGTCAGTACAAAACTCATATTTTTTATGTATAATAAACCTAACCCGACCCATGTGCCTTTTTCTCATACAAATAAATTTTCAACTGATGGAATAAAAAATGTTACAATATCAATCCTTACCATTTCATGTCTTAATCTTTGGCGAGATTATTTCAAAAATAATTTACAAAATTACAAATTATCACTACTTAAGATTTGCCATTGTTATAATTCGGCATCAATGCTATAATATCTTCCACAATTCCTTCCTCCATCCCTTTCTCAGTTTCCTTCTATTTTTCATCTAAATATATAAAAGGTAAAAGATGTATAAACATTTAGATTTCATGCTCAATATCATCAATCAAGGTCTCTCCCCAACCCAAGAATAGTTGACCTATAAAGAACATTGATACCTATAAAAGCCCATGTTCCCAAAGTAAGTTTAGCATTTCTGAAGCCCACTCCCAATAATTTCAAAATTAACTGTAGTATCCATATTTTTCATTAATGATGCAAAAAACAAAAGGTAATACCACAACTGGATGGAAATAAAGCATATGTTTATAAATATATAAAGGAAAAGATAACAGAAATCATAGTTATTGGTTTGGCATGAAAAAAATAGCATGAATCATTGTTATTGGTTTTACATGAAAAAAATTGCATGGACCATATCCATTTCTTCCATTTGCCTCATGAAGATATGCAGAGAACCAAGAATCATAGTTATTGGTTTGATATCTAATTATTGAGAATCATAGATATTTAAAAAATACAACCAAACTTAGAACAAACACCTAATGCATTTGTCCAATCTATTATCAAACTGTTAATAATGTCATGATTAAGAATTCATCAAAAATCTACTAAACTGAAAGAAAATACATGAAACATCTTAATAAAAAATAATTCACCTTCACTTATCCTGAAATTTGTTTCTATTTTAACATCTAAAGAGCTAATGTTATTTAAACGTACACATATTAACTAAAAAGAGCTAATTTGCTGTTTAAACATCTAAAGAAATTTGTTTCAATTATTCAATCGAATGAACCTAATGCTAGCTCTCAAACATCCTAACTAAAAATAGGATAAGTTAATCAAGTAATCCAAAACATATAAGTCAAAATCAAATACATACAACAACAGTAGTACCAGTAGCACCGATTAGAATCATTGTCGTAATAGTATGCTAAACTAGTATTTTCGGATCAGAATTGTTACGGCATGAAATCTCATATGAAGTTAACAATAATAACTGGTGCCATTCATGATGCAAGCTGTACGTGGTACGGGATCATTGTACATCGTTGAATGACGGTTCTTAGGATAAAAATGATAGCAAATATTTGAATTAATTTATTGTTTACAAATACATATGGGAACACTCTATATCTTGTATTAAAAGTAACATGAAAATGGTTAAATCAAAGTCGAGACATCGCTAGAAGTTTGTCTTGATCATGCGGTTCATTTTGCTCGTAATTCTTTTGTTGGAAGTTAAGGTTGTTTGTCAATGTGTTTTCTGATATTTTAAGTGTTTTTGCTATTTTCCTTAACTCTACTTTTAGCACTTTACCTGTTCCGGTCTTCGGTAGCTCTTTCACAAACTCTACCTTCTTTGGTATCATAAATTTCGACATATTCTTCCTACAATACATCATGATTTCGGTTTCAGTTGTGGTTCCGGTCTTTTTTAAAACGACAAAAGCGCAAGGACTTTCTGTCCATTTTGGGTGAGGCATTGCAACGACTGCAGCTTCGAGTATGTTCGGGTGTTTGAACAAAATGGACTCTAGTTCCACACTACTAATGTTTTCTCCACCTGAGATGATAACGTCTTTTGACCTATCTTTGATCTCAACGTATCCGTCAGGATGGATAACGCCAACATCACCGGTTAAAAACCAACCTTTGTGGAAGGCCTTTGCGGTCTCCTTTTCATCTTTTAAGTACCCTTTCATGATACTACTTCCTCTAAGTACGATCTCTCCCATTGTCTTCCCGTCATGTGGAACACTTTCCATCGTGTCTTTGTTTTTGACATCTACGTCCGCGAGCGTGAGTATACCAACGCCCTGTCGCTCTTTCAGTCTCGCTTGATGATCTTTAGGCAATTGATTCCACTTGGTTTGCCACTCGCATACTAGTGCAGGTCCTGTGGCCTCTGTGAGGCCATAGGCATGTGTTATGTGAAATCCAAGACCCTCCATCTTCTCTAGGAGAGCCGCAGGCGGAGGGGCCCCGCCTGTGAGTATGTTGACCTTGGAGACTATATCATAGCGCTCATGGTGCTTGGCTTCTAATAGGATGTTGAACACTATAGGTGCACAACACATGTGAGTCACTTTGTGTTGATATATACTCTTGTACATATCTTTCGCGGTGGTGTTGCGTATACACACATTTGTTCCGCCTCTTGCTGCCACGCCCCAAGTGAACGTCCATCCGTTGCAATGGAACATTGGTAACGACCACAAGTACACCGCTTCAGTACTCATTTCCCACCCTTGAATCAAGCTCATCGTGCTCAAAAACGCACCTCGGTGGCTATACACAACACCTTTTGGGTCCGAGGTGGTTCCAGAGGTGTAATTCAACGTGATCGCATCCCACTCGTCCTCAAGATCTTCACCTAGATATTGTGGGTTGCCATGGTGGATGAGTTGCTCATACTCCAAGTCTCCAAGACTCACCCCGGTGGGCTTATCAATGTCATCAATCACGATGACCAAAGGCATAGCATATCGGGTTGACGATATATCATTCAAACTCGCCTCCAACAGCTTTAACGCCTCTGACGCCAAGTTGACGTATTGATAGTCGATGAAGAACACCTTGGCTTCAGAATGACGGAGAATCGTCGCTATGTTCTTAGCATCTAGCCTTGTATTGATTGCATTAAGCACCGCCCCAGCCATCGGCACTGCAAAATGCATTTCATACAACGCCGGAATGTTTGGTGCGAGCACAGAGACCTGTTAGGTTAACCAAAATGGTCATTATTAGAATCAAGAAGGTAGCGTTAATAATAGAGTATAATCGGAGATGAGGATGATCAAAAACCAAGATATATACTTACAACGTCATTCTTGACAACATTCAAGGACCGAAGCGCGTAAGCGAGACGGCAGCATCGCTCGTATGTTTGCCGCCAAGTGAAGCTGACTCCGTTGTATATGACTGAAGTTCGATCGGCATACACCATTGATGCTCGCTTGATGAAAGTTAGAGGAGTGAGAGGGACATAGTTTGCCGGAGACTTTGCAAGTTTGTCCATTCACAGAATCACTTAGGGTGTTAATATCTAAAACTGACACAACAACACTAGAGATTGATTGCAAAATAGATGTTTTATTATGATGGGATGGAGAGGAAGGAGTGTATATATAGAAAAAAAAATGCAACGGAGGATAGTGGGGATGGTCCACTCATGTCTGAAGAAGATGACTGGGAATTTCTTACAAATGAAATTATGAGAGACTATGTCTCATGGATGTTTGAACAAAACCATTGACTTTGACTATGATAGTGTGAATTCTTTTGCATCTTGTTAAACATCATGATTCATGACGTACTCCTTTCTTTCGGAAGTAACGAGCCTAATATCAACTATTTAACAATAATAATAATAAAAATTCAATCGATAAACAATGAATACTTAAGTATAAAAAAAAAACATAAAAAAAGGCATTTTGATGTGTGTGGAGGTTGCGATGATCTGAAAAATGCAAGCTTAATTCTCATGACACACAAACTTTAAAGTCTTGAATAAATTAACTGATGAGTTGTTTCTTGAAAAAATTGAAAAAATTTTAAGGATCGCTCTACTTCAAATAAATAATATAGATCAAATTGACGTTATTTAAGTTCTAGTGGGAGCATGTAATATGCTCAAATGCGATATGATAATGTATAAAAAGTTGTTAGTTTATCTAGAGATGTATGTATTTGCATGTCATTCTAAATTTCTAATACTCTTAATATTATTTTTGTTGTTTATTTTTTTAAAGAGAGTGGAAGAGCGGGCCTAATTGAGGATTGGAGGAGCATGCCTATTAATATTATTTTAGTTGTAAATTGGAAAATTATTTTATTTGTCATTTATACTTGAGTAAGTCGGCCATGCATCTTATTTATATTTTATTAAGATGTTAATATATGTTTTAAATACCGGATAAAATCGAGAATAATTGAAGAAAAGCATCAGCGAATGCAATTGGAAGTAGATGGCAAGCTTGTTGATGAGGAACTATGCTAAGTGTCATTAATGTAGGAACACCGTTCACAAATAAATAATACACTTTTGTTATTATTATTTTGATTACAATACAGAAACAAGATGAAGCAGATTAAAATTCATAAAAAATAATAGATACAAAGGACGATCTTTGGCTGAGGATTTCTGTTCAACAGAGGTCTCTTAAAACAGATTTCGAGCCACCCAGGTAAACTCGTCTGTCTCCCAGGGTACAACAGCCGGAGCAGTAGTACTGCCGGAGATATCCTAAGCACCTGAAAAAATACC